>OZ038512.1:42028125-42043125 GCA_964036315.1 Acanthosepion esculentum
AATAGTTTTATCGTCAAAATGTTTGTTATTATTAAGATGAAAGACCAAAGTATTCTTTAAATATTTTTTTTGAAATTTTTTAATCCTTTCTAACACGTCCGAAATTTTGGTTAAAGTTTTCTTTTGTTTATGTCATTGCGGTGACATGAAAATAACATTGTTTTTTTGCGGTTTTTTTTCCGTTGAAAACACATTGATTTGGAAATTCTTGTAAAAATCAAGTAATTGTCCGATTTTAATGAAATTTTCAGGACTTATTTACAAATGAATGAAATTATTTTTTAAATGTTTTTTTTTTAATTTTGGTAAAAAAATTTTTTTTTTTTAATGCACCCACCCCCTATTTAATTTCACGAAATTTTGCACAAAACCTTTCTATTTTCTGAAATTTTTTTTTTTTTGTTAAAAGTAGGTGTCTTTGGAGATTGCAAATCACCTACTTTTTTTTTTTCAAATTTGAGCCTAACTGAAAATCTACTCTGAATTGAAAAATAAAGAATCTAATAAAACTATGATATTACTTAATTAGAAAAGCTTTTAAGTGCTTTTTTAAATAAGTAATATTAAGGACATTATTGTCTGAAGAAATAAATTTTTTCTGATGAATAATTAAGTTTTACAAGAATTTTTTACATTTCTTTTAAATTTTAATTGTAATAATTTATAATAGTTTAAAATTGTATAAAACTCTGTATTAGGCTATTTTCTGGATGTTATATAGTAATTAAGTGGAAACAAAATTTACAAATCCAAAATTGAAAAGATTAATCAACTTAGTTGAGCTATTTTATTTTTAAAATAATTTTTTATTTTGTATTTTTTTACTTAATACGTTCATTATTTTCATGTACGGTAGACTGAAATTGCCATTATGATCTAAAAGTTTTGTCCCTTTATTATGTTGCTTCAGTTACGTTTCAACAGGTTTACAAAATTTCTATCCAACTTTAAAAGTTTAAAGCTTAAACTAAGTTTGACTTTTTTCAATTACTATTTCACTAAATATTTTTATTTTATGTATTTACGTTAGTGTGGGATATACTTCAATTGAGTAATCATGGTATTTCATTTGTTATTAAATTATAAAATTAATTGAAGAAAATTTTATAGTATTTTAAATTTTTTTATTTTTGCATCTTCGAAAGGCAAATAAAAATTAAAATATTAAATAATTGCGGAAAATATGTTCATTTGTAAACATTACTAGGTAGTTAAAAACCAAAAATATGCGTTTACTTAGAATTTTGACAATTGGGGTCATCCATAGTAGCTGTCATTGCCTTGTCTATCAGTAATCCATCAAACGTTGGATCAAATGAACAAGACCAATCGTTAATAATTGGTTGTATATTTATTTTTTATGTTATAAGTAATATTTATTTCAAATCAGATTAACTCTAAATTTTTTAATTTTACTAAAATAATGTATCAGAAATATATATTTATTTTTTAAATGAATTTTAAAATAGAAAAACTTGTTTTGTTTACAAATTTCTTAAAATAAAGAAAATGGCCGCTTTTAAGAAATGAAAATTAAATTTGACATTCCGATCTATATAATTTCTATCAGAAATATACACCAGAATATTTTACTTAATGGAAATAATAAATTTAATTATTAAACTTTCAATTAAAGCTAAAATGAAATATTCAAGAAAGATTTTTCATTTATAAAATTTAATTTTAAACCTTAGGTATCGAAAATTTATGCCAAATAAGTGGAGGTCCCTAGTTATCACTTTCTTGTGTGGATGAGAGTTTCATTCCCAACATTTTCTTTAAGATTGTGGGCAATGTCAACATTGGATTATGTCAATATTTTTTCTTCAATTTAGCCTTGAGGGAAAAAAACAAAATTGTGCCAGCTGCATGTTAAAAAATCAAACTGGGCCTTCAAGGCTTGATTAGCAACCAATCCAGAAAAACGTCTAGAATTCAAAGTAGTCAAGGGTGTGACTTACAACTCCACCCCAGAAAACCTATCTACTATTGAAATTGTGGAGAACCGCCAAAACAACTTAGTAATATTTATCGGAAAATTCAGAACACTTCAAAATAAAGGAACAGAATTGAAGATATAAACAAAAACAAATAATATATGTTTATTTAATCAACTTCAATTGGGACGAGTTCTTTATAAATCTGGTTGTTGGAAGTTTGTACAATTTGGTAGTTGTTAGTTTATGAGTGGGAATTTGAAAGTAGTTGTCATCTTGTTGGTAGCTGTTGCAAGTGGTTACTTTGGAAACATGTTGCAGTACAAATCTGCCATGCGTATTACCCTACAAAAAGGTAGAAAAATGTCTGACACGTACAACTGTTTAGTTCTTCATGCAACACTCTCTGACCAGTTTCTGTCTGTCTTTTTCTATACAATTTTGAAAGCTCCAGACTATTTAGTGTAAAGCTTGGTTTCAGTTAAAATCTAAAGTCTCTTAGTTCTTTTGCTTGGTCAAAATTGTTTTATTTATTTTAGTGTTACTTTCTTTTTATCTATTTTTATAGCAAAATGTATCTGTGGAACCTCTCTAGTATTGGTAGCTTTCTACTCAGAATAATTAGATCCTGGAACAGTAAACTTCCATTTCACAACAGTTGTTCAGTCTTTTCTTCTTTTTATGAAAATTGCTTTCTCGTAAGTTGAGAGAGAAGCATAAAGACAGAAATGTGTGTGTGTGTGTGTGTGTGCGAGTTCGGTAGAGAGATATGAGTTTTTAAGAAAAGCCACATCTTAACTTTAATTTATTTTTACATTTGGGTATGCCACAGCATGGTGTTGCTCCATGCTCAAAAAATGTTATTTTAGAATACAACTTCTAACTCAAGCAAAATCAAGTATTTCAGATATCTTTTTTTTCTGGTGAATTTGTGGAAATATTCAATAACAAAACATACAAATCTGAGAGAGGATTTAGACCCACCACCACCACAGATACACTAAAAAAAAAAAATTAAAATGATCATAAATTGACATTTAAACAACATTTTTCCATCTTTCTTATTTTATATATATATATATATATATATATATATATATATATATATATGTGTATGTGTGTGTGTGTGTGTGTGTGTGTGTAGGTATGTAGAAAAATAAGAAAGAACATGTTAGGTAAATAATCCGGAGTTTTTTAGCATTTTTGTTTTTATTTTTAAATACATACAGAAGTAGAGCTTAAATTATTATTTTTTTAAAAATACGATTCCTTCGCTACATAAGAGTTCTCATGTTTCAAATACGAGAGGTGGAACCCTCAATATAATTATTCAAATTAAAATGAATTAAGGTATCAAGCCCTGTTTCATTCTCAAGCGAAAATTTAGGAATAACCAAACTTGGAAGTTTACGTATCTTTATAAGCGTGTTGGTTCGCAAAATAATTACTATGGAAACGGCTGGGGGCAGCCATTTTGGTTAGGTGGTCTAACAGTTAATTCTTATCCACATATTAGTCACCTTTTGAAAAGAGGTTGAGCCGAGGTAGGGTGGGGTATCTATTTCAAAGCGAGTGATGGCATTCATGTACGCTCTCCGTCTGGTCAGTTCCGGCAAAAGATAACTTTTTGGTTCCATGATATGTCTTGAAGTGTCTAGGGAAATTTTGTTTTATTTTATTTTATCTATTTATTTTTTTTTTTTTTCAAATGGCTGTTTCATATATAAACACGTCGCACTGAAGTACAATTTGTTTTTTTGACGACTTCATACAGGGTTTTTCTATTTAATGATTGGGTTAAGCTTTTTTAAGCCTTTTATTAAGCTATGAAATTTTAATTTTTTTTTATTTATCTAATTATTTAAATTGAAAATTTGTTGATGTCGGCAAAAGTCTGTTAACTCATGTCTGTGGTTTAATAAATTTTCATTATTTAGAAACTTAATAATGTGTAGTAGGCATAAAGGGCATGGGTCATCCCAGGTTCTACATGTTCTTGTCCTATTTATTATTTTCCATTTTGTGTTTTATTCATTTCTTTCAAATGCCAAAAATATTTGGATAGAGATGTCTGATTTCTATATCTAATATTATTGAAGGAGTTTTTGTGTTGTCTCCATCTAATTTTAAATTCATTCTTTGTTGACCCAATGTATATCCTATCAGTCTCTCAATGGATAAGATAGTGCATTGGTATACCACAGATTTTTATGAGGCATTTATTTTCCAACGGTCAGTCTTCGGGATTTGTACAATCACATAATTATATTATTTTTGTCTAATTTTAGTTTAGGATTTTTATTAATACTGTTTTGGCATGCATGTTTTTCCAGGATTTTATTATTATGTTTTTTTATGATTCTTTCTAGATTTTCAGTGCAACTGTAGCTTAATTTTAAGGTGTTTTTATTGAAGATCTCACTAAGTCTCCTATTAGTAGGAAAGTGTTTTTCAATTAAAGCCAGGAACTTATGTCCTAGCTTTGTACTAACCATTTGGTTGAACAGAGGGGTATACCAGATGATTTTTCTTTTCCTGTTTTTCTTCCTGTTAGTACTACTGTTTCTATAACTTATGTTAGCGTTTTTGTATTCACTATTTTTTAGGGCTATGTTATAAAAATTACTGTGTTGTAGGAATATTTCCTTATTAGCGGAGTTTATGCTGATCCTTTTCTCTATTGATGTGGGTATATGCTTAATTATAGATGGAGGGTGGTTTGACTTAGGGTGTATGTACAAGGGATTGGTGTTAGGTTTTCTGTAAGGTAGGTATATGTTGTTCATTAAGTCTAGAGTTAAGTCGAGGAAGTTTACCCTTTTTAATTTAGTGTTGACTATAGTTTTTAAATTTAGTTTTCACTATAAATTATCTTTCTAATTTTATCTATTTTAAAATTTGTGGAGCTCCTCACTACCATGAGCCCGTCATCCCTGTATAGCCCAATGTACCTAATGTCTAATTCATGGTGCGCGATTCGATTGTACAGTATAAATAGACCGAAAAGGTCAGAAGACTCTGTATAGTCTAAAGATCCCATGGTGATGTTAAAATTGTCATTAATGTTTTTAATCCATTGGTTCCCATTATGGATGAGGACAGATTTTTCTGCACTAAGAATTATGTTCATTTCTTCCTTAGTTAAGTCAGAATAAACTGTAGCAAACTCCAGGGCAGTCGTGAAGAGGTCTCTTGATATTGGCTGGTAATAATCCACAATATCGAACTGTATTAGGCTGCAATCAGGCTTATTGTCGATGTTGGTAAACCAATTGATGACTTCTTTGGTATTAATCCAAGGCGTTTTTTGATTTGCCTAGTGATCCTTTCTAGGATTCTTTTACTTATCTTTCCTATGTTGGGTCTGGTTGGGTTTATCATTCTGGTAGTGGGGTCTTCCTCAAAATCTTGTTTGTGGTCCTTAAGAGTGATGTAGCATTCCCTTTCAGCTAGTTTGCCTTACTCTATCACTTATTTTTAATTTTTCAGTAATAATTTGACTAGTTCTGTTGATACTCTCTACCATATTCATATTGTTATGAGCTTTTTATAAGTCTTAGTTAAGTTTTTTTCTAAATTCATTTGTTGTAGTCGTCTGCCGTCATTTTGTAGAACTTTCCCGTTTTGTCGGTCTTAACTAGTATTTTATCGCTGTCGTTGATGCTTTTGATTATTTTGTCTAGATGTTTTTGGAAGTTGTTTTTTTTTGTTGAAAGGAGATGTTGATTATATTGAGTAGGTCCTTTTCAAATTCCTGTAGGTTTTTGTTAAATGGTGCAACTTTTTTATTTTTAAAGTCGTAAGCCTCATGTTCTTTTTTTGTTAAGTTATTCCACATAGGAAGAAGAATGCTTTCCATCTCGTTCTTCTTATTAATTCCTCTGTTTTTTGCAAAAGTTTCACGAAATAATTCCGTTTGTTTGTGTGTGGAATGTTCTTCAGAGAAATGCCGAAATTTACTTTTTCCATATTTTTAAAGTTCTTATTTTAAAAATAAGGGTTCAGAGTGCTCGATCTTAATTTGGGAGCCGGAATATATATGTGTAGGTATGTAGAAAAATAAGAAAGAACACGTTAGGTAAATAATCTGGAGTTCTTTAGCATTTTTGTTTCTATTTTTAAAAAACAGTGCTCCGTACAGAAGTAGAGCTTAAATTATAATTATTTTTAAAAAAATATGATTTCTTCGCTACATAAGAGTTCTCATGTTTCAAAAACGAGAGCCGAAACCCTCAATATAATTATTCAAATTAAAATGAATTAAGGTATCAAGCCCTGTTTCATCCTCAAGCGAAAATTTAGGAATAACCAAACTTGGAAGTTTACACATCTTTATAAGCGTGTTGGCTCGCAAAATAATTACTATGGAAACGGCTGGGGCAGCCATTTTGGTTAGGTGGTCTAACAGTTAATTCTTATCCACATATCAGTCACCTTTTTTCTGTCAAAATGTTGGCCATTTTGAGACATTTGTAATCAAAATTTAAATATCTCTGTTTAAAAATCTTCTAAAAATTAATTATACCTTTATCAAAATTTATGAATCTTCCTTGATGCCATTAACTGCACGGATTTTTTTTTACTTTCTTTGATTTTTGAACTTCCTTTGTCTTATTCAAAATTTGGCTTAGTTTTTCAACTTTTTGTTTCAAGAGTGCAATCATTTTCTTTTGTTTTAACACTTTCATTCGCAATTTTTTATTTATTGCAATGCTTGAATGTAGTGTCTCCATCGGGGTTGCTTGAGTCTCTGTCTGGGTTGCTCGAGTCCCCATCGAAGCTCTTCTTGAGGTAATAGAATGGACCACTTCTTCACAGGCTTTCTCAAATTTAATAAAATTTCATCCAACATGTCTGACTCTGTAACTGTTTTTAAGCGTCGAAACTTTGGAAATATGAATTGCAGGAAAATTATTTTTGGCATTTTCCAAGGATGCCCATTCCGCTGTCGCCTTCAGTGACTTCTTTTCATAAATCTCCTTGAATATATGGCCACACAGAACTGGTCGTCCACATTCAACAACACTATACTTTTCCAAACATTGTTCAGTTTTGGCCATCTGGAAATGCCAAAGCAAGAATAAATTTAATTATTAAAGAAGTAAATTAAGTGCTAACTAAAATAGATTTAAGTGGTGGTGGTGGGGGGGATTATTTAAAACTTTGTAAAGATCATGATTATCTACAAAACAAAAAATTGCTAGAAAGGAAATATAGTGTAACCCGGATATGAGAGATTTTCTCTGGTCCCAAATTAGAGCCTGTGTTAATGTACATATAATAGACCAAACCCGGATATAAGAGAAACCCGGATATAAGAAACTTCTTCTCCAGTCCCGACAACTCTCTTATATCCAGGTTACACTGTAATTATTAATGCGCAAACTTTGTAAAGAGCATGATCATTTACAAAATAAAGTTACTAATTACTAAATAATACTAAAATTACTAAATAATACTAAAATTACTAAATAATAATAATGCGCAAAATTTGCACGTTAATTTCTTTTCTTAGCATTTTTTTTTATTTTGTAATTTTATTTTGTAAATATTCATGCTCTTTACAACACTGCTGTCTAAAACTCTTGTTTTTGTCATATAGGAAAATCCAACATGGCACTTGAATGAAATATTCGGTGAAAATTCCCATTCGTCAGTAACATTAAACCGCTTATAGAATACAAAGTTCTCAAAGCAAACCTGTTACAAATTGTTTCCTGAATCCTCAATGACTTGGCTGTCTGAAAATGACATCATCAACATGAAACAATGGAAACTGACTACGGAAAACCATTGTGCAACAAGTTTTCCATCAATCAGTTTACCTTCTAGACATTTTCAGGCCATGTTAATTGGATCCAGACGGCTATTGTTTTCACGTGGAATTATTCACTGGTAATTAATCTTTGATTTGGCTGTGAAAAATGTCACTCAGGCGTTAGCATTAAGAAATTATGGCCAATTTTCTGAGAAAAATCACTTATTTTAATGAAAAAATAATTTTTTTCACTTCAAATAAATTTTTCAAACTTCAATCCTTTCTCTTTAAGTTGGTGTAAACGTCATTGAATAAAAGGAACCACTATGTGACCTAACAATGGATGGGAAGCAGTAAAAAAAAAAAAAATGTTGTCTGCTAAGTTTTTTTTGTCCTCACTTGGGTCACAGGCCATGAGGTTAAAAAAAAAACAAAAAACACACACATCAAGTCATATTCAATTTTTTTCACAGTGTTAACTGCCACAATCTCGACTTTCTCACATAGGTTTGAAAAAATAACCCATATCAAGCCCTTTTTAACAATGTTCTCTTCTTTTCACTCTTTGCTCTTATCTTGTAAGTCGTGGGGTTTGTCACCAGCTAATGACAGCTTGTTTTAACTTTTATTGTTGGCTGGCTAGCCTTGAGCCAGCCATATCAAAGTCAATTTGGCTTAATTTGAATCCTATTTTCTTTATCACTGCTATTTTTTGAAAAAAGAAAAAAAAGAAAGAAGAAAATCCTGTCAATATTTTTAACCCCTGACGGCTATATAATTGAAAATTACCAATGGAATTTTTCAAGTTTTGACCCCCTAGGAATTTTGTTTTCTTTCACACTCTCAATTTTATGCCTGAAATAGTTTGATTATGATGTAGGTTTTCTGAATTTCAAAAAAAAAAAAAAAAAATGATTAATTTCCCATTATTGGGGGAAATTATTGTTTAAAATTAGGAAGAATGCAAAATTTTAACCATTTTTTCACCTGCTCCCCCCCCCCCACCGAAAAAATTTTTGAGTCATTTACACTGCCAATTTTACTTTTAAATGAAAGAACATATTGTTTGCTTTCACAAAAATACCTAGTTTCATGGGGTTCAGATTAAAAGTTTCCTTGATATTTTGTTCAGATCATGACACAACATTCATTTTTCAATATTTTACCTTATAAAAGTATGAAACTTTTTACCATAGCAAACCTGAATTGACTTTGAGTTTAGGGTGACTATAGGAATCCTCAAACAGTGATAAAGTGCCTGCATTAATTACCATTTGTTTTACTTTTATTTTTAATTTAAAAAAAAAGCTTTATTATTTGTTTTTTAATTTAAAAAGAAAAGTTTACTTACTATGAAAAAAAAATACAACACTTGTGAATGCTTTTCTACACAACTTAAGTGCGCAGTAATTTAGACGAGTAAGATCAGTTAAGAGCAGTAAAAAGGCCGTTAATTAAACCTCCGCGCGCAAAATGTTTCGCAGTAATGGCGGACGGATGAACGCGACTGAATTCGAACTTTTATTGTTGATAACTGCAAAACGGTAGACTTTATCCAAATTTCTTTGTCATTTTCGAATTAACCATGTAAATGTACACCTAAGTATTTGGGAATTTTTTATTAGATACTTACTTAGCTCAGGGCTTAAAAAGCAAATTACCATCACTTACTAATTATTAATAATAACTAATAATAACAAACTCAAAAAAAAAAATTAATGAAATAGGTATAAAAAATAAAACGGTACATACATTGTCGAATTTTACTTGATTGTCTTTCAAAATTCAAAGCCTGGTAGGGTTCCTTCTCAGGGTTATTTCTTTATTCAAAGAAAACAAAATTAATTGAATTAAGAATACTAACTGAAAACAATAAATACACAAATCAAAACATTATAAAATTTTAAAAACAAAATAAAAAAATGGTACTTCAACTTGCTTTTCTAAATTTTGTAATGTTGCTGCTACAGGTTCGTCGCTGTCTCTCTCAACTCTAGTAGTTTTCTCTCTCGGTCAAACTTTTTGTTTTAGTTAATTACTTTTTTTTACTTAAAACTAAAAAGATAATTGATGATGCTCGCTGTAAAACGGTAAATACAAAACAAAAATTAGAGCAATTTCTCAATACGTATTATTCGCGTGAAGAAACCGCCAAATTCCTGAGCCCGTCAGGGGAAACAACTTAAATCACGTGACTTTATGGTATTCATGCTTTTTACGGTCATCCGTACATTTGAAATAAAATCGTTTTTAAGCAAGCAAACACACACACACTTAGACAAAGAAAAAAAAATGTATAATTCTATTTTAAATACGAGCGGTTTGCCGATTGTCATAAATTTTAAATTTCTGATCTGTAAGGATAGATCTACCTAACAACATTGCCTAAAAGGCTCAGTTTTGAAAATTAATTTTAAAAGATTTTATAACTTAAATGTAAATTGTAAAAGAAATTAAATACCAAACAAGAAGTCCAATTTTTTCTTGTCGATAACACCAAAATGGTAGCTTTCTTCATAATTTAATTGTTAATTCTAGTTCAGCATGTACATTTACACGGAATTATGACGATTTGGGAAAATTTTATATTTAGTGCGGGCGTTATAAAGCTAATTTACCAAAAACGGTTATAATTGTAGTAAAAATACATATATCATCGAAAGAAATTTGCCTTGAGACAATATTGTCCTTATTCATAAAAGCAACTAAAACCCTTTGAAATTAATGTCTTTGTTTTACTGGGGTTTTTTGTATATTACAATTCAGAGCTGATTTTCAGTAACGAGTGCTTCAATATTTTTTTTTTTTTAAAGCATGATTTAAATTCTTCAAAGACTTTGGCTTTTAACCAATAATCAATAAAATGCTCAGCAGTAATTTTATATAATTTTCATAAAATTACTTAGGGGGGGGGGGGGGTAACATGTAAAAAAATATTTTTACCATGACTAAAAAAAGAATATATTTAAAATAATTTCAATCATTTGTGAATTGTTTCTGAAAGTTTCATTAGAATTTGACAGGGTTTTCCAAATTAATGTGTCAATGCAAAAAAAAAAAAAAAATGCCAAAATTTGCTGTTATTTAATAGTGTGGAGTACAGCATACCCGTATTAAAATGAGAATTTAATGCGGGATACACTGTCCACAAAACACACAAATTTCAAGAAAAGACAACACGATAAGGAATGTTTGTAGAAAAATAGAATATAGTATATTTAATAACAATCATTGAGAATAAACAAATTTGTATATTAATGTCTCCAGTTTGCATAAAACTTAAATGCTTTTTTAGTTCATTTAAGTAAATGTGGTTTGAATAAAAATTTATGTGTCAACAGTCTTTCAACGGAGATAATAATGTCTGTTCCTTGTTTTTGTTTTATCCGCCAAGTTGGTGAAAAAGGAAAAGGGGCGATCAATTTAAGTTGAAAAAGAGAGTGTGAATGAGAAATAAAAGATAAGAGGAAAATGTACTTATCGGGTGGAATTGTTTTTGGAGTCAGTTGTAAATTTGTTGTTGTTGTTGTTCTGCTTTCCTACCCACTTTCTGCTCTTAGTGCCGGGTTGAGTCAGTGATGGACTTTGACTGTCCATCCTATGTCCTCTTTGATATCTGCGCCCTTCTGACCCTGATTGATTTGAATGTCTCTATTTATAGCTGATTTCCTTTTCACACTGGCTCGTTACTTTTTTTCTAGTTTAGGAAATCGCCTCCTCTCATTGGTCAAAAAATTAATTTCACACCTTATTGCAAAAAAAATGTTTTTAATCGTTTTGATCCGATTTTGCAGGTGTGCAGATCTATTTTGTGTTTTCTAGTATTTTGTTGGGATGATATAGGATTTGTATCCTATAATAGTATATCCACTGACGCAAAGAGAAAGATTTTTTAATCACAAGAATGTTCTAAAAAGGATGAAAATATTTAATAAAATAAACAAAAATGTGAAGGTAGTTAAAATATTAGCAGTATCAATTTGAAAAACAGTCCATTAGTCATTTCATTTATTTTGCAGTCACCTGTCGCAGTTAGCTCCTCCTCAGTTCATTAATACTTCAACAGGGGTCTCTCTCCCCTGAGTATAAATACTGGCTGACCTTCTCTCTCTTTTTCGACTCAAGCCTTGGGCCGCCACCTCACATAGAGATGAGGTAAAATCTCTCTTTTTCCACTTAGGCCAATATGTGACCTCTCACAGATACAGCGTTTCCCAAATTCCGGGAACGCGTTAAGAACAATACATGTACGTACGAATACTTACAACACACACACATAATTTCTCCATACAAACTCTATGTAACAGTCCATGTCTTTGTTATTAATATATATTTGTTTACCCATGTATATCGGTCTTGTTTGTTTTCTTTGGACTTAATTAAAGTCTGACATTCCCATGTAGCTGGACTGGCCAGCAGGAAATTTTAACCTTCTGATATCTCTTCCCATCTTCACCCCCACAGTCCGCTACACACCAAAGACCTACTTTGTCCAAACAAAAGATTCTGACTCAATGGGAAATTGAAACAGAAATAAATTGTCTATTTAAAATAATTTATGTAAAAATGATGATTTTTCAAAAGATTCTTTTAAGCACCTAAAGAAATGAAGCTTGGCAGAGAAAAATATTCATAAGTGGGGGCTTATTAAAGTGTTCAAAGTATCAGTGAAGGTCACAATGTATTGTCAAATTTTCTTATGTTGTTCGGTAGTTGATAGTTAGATGAATATTGTTTGTGAAAAACTTTCAGAAATTGGTTGGGCCTTAATGAATTATATTTGAAGCGAGTGAGTTTTCTTTGTATTATTGAAGGAAACTGATTGCATGTGTTTCATATAACTATTATCAGATATCTATTTTTAAGTTTTCATGCATTATCCCAGATTTCTCAGGTCATGAAGTATGTCATAATCAGTTGTCTTCTCTTTTTTTCTGGTTGATTTTGTTTGGTCGCATATCAATCTGTATGGGTTCTTTAATGCCGAAATCTAAATATTTTGAACACAATTTTATAGCTTCAACCGGATATATTTTGAATACAATTGTATACTTTCAACTACAGATAAAATATATTGTTGGTATTTTTACTATAAAAATGTATTGTAGGTCATTTTTTTTTATATAAAAAATTATTGCTGGCATCTTCACCATAAAAATGTATTTCTATAGTTTCATAGTGTTTTGTTTCAAGTGTTCACTATTTACCCATAGCTGACTCCCTAACAGGTGCTACCACCTCAGGTGAGGTTGGAGCTGGGAACAACAGCAATTATGAGGTGATTCCATGCTCCTCAAAACCTCCAATGTCCCAGAGGCCTTGCTGCCAGATGTAGTGCATCATCATACCCAGGAATACTCTCTTTTTCTCAACTCACTGCTAAGGTAACTTGGTCTGCTGACCTCCTCTCTCTTGACTACACGTTCATAAACAGAACAGTGATGGTACAGTCTCTGAAGGCAAAGTGAGAGTAATTAAGACAAAATTAAAGGTGGTAGAACAGAGACAACAAGCAATGGCTCAGTTGGTTAGAGAGAGCGTATCTATACTCAATGTTACTAGTAATGAATAGTGATTAAACCTATTAATGCCATTCTTCATACCCATAAGTGCCAGTTCACTAAGCTACTTTTCAGAATTGTTGCAGATTTCAAATTCTATCCTCCTGATTGGTTGAAAATAATCTTAAGGAGGAGTCCACATTTCAAGACACCCGCCACCCAGTAAATTGTTTTTTATTCCTCTGAATCAAACATTGTCACCTCAATCAATCTCAGAAACAAAGTTTATCAAAAATGTCCTACCTAAATATTTGTAATCTCCATAAAAAATACATAAATAAAAAAATTCATTATACTGCCAATTTATGTCCATAAATAGGCAAATAAAAGTTAATTATAGTGTTAAAAATAATTATAATTAATTCATTCTAAACTAATGAGAATCGACTAAAGAGAATTTTGATACAAAACTTTTGACCTGATTTTCTTCATTCGCTCGTTTTTCTATTTGTTCTAACCAACTCAGTACAAGCAAAATTCCATTTCTCAGTAAACAACATATTCTCAACCCCAAAGGGCTGCTAAAAACAACAAAAGAAAGAAATCATTATACTTAGATATACAACTGTTTCCGAGTTAGCCTTCCAACATGCTTACTTTAAAACCTTCTGATTTAAAGCTACTAGCTGTACTTTTGTAATTATTGGCAGATTTATAGGAATTAAATCCTACATATCTATAAAATAAATGCCAATGTTAGTGTCACATCTTTTCAATTAAAGGGACACAACTGACAATAGCTCATCTCCTTCAATATAATAAATGCTAATGTGCCAAATGTTTCAATTAAAGGGACAACTATTATTAGCCGCTAGCCATCTTCTATATAATAAATATCAGTGTGTCAATCATAGCATGTCCACTTTACTTCTAGAGGCAGTAGCCCAACATATCATACTATTCTGCAATCAGACCAAATCCGTGAGCAAATTAGAAATGTTCAGATTCCCAAGTTTTCATTAATGCAATTGTTTTAGGGGATTTCCTTATGTGATTTTTTGTGATAATCTTTTGTCTGATGGCAAATTGTATAACTTGAATCAAAATTGTGAAATCCAGCAAAAGTGACCCATGAAATAAAAATAATTGTTTGATCTATGTACAACAAATTGTCTTTAAATTGAGTGGCAGCAGCAGAATTATAAGTGAACTTTTAAAAGCTGACCTTAGATATTAATGTAATACTTAACTGCAACAATCAATTTTGAGTTCTTCTGTAGTTTATTGTTGCCTATTGTATCTACTCCTCCCTACTTATTTTGATGTAAGTCCAATTAAGAGATCCTTTGCAGGAACTAGTTTTAATGCTACCCAATAGGGCAGCTTTTAAGCTAATATATATCTCAACCAATAAAATGCCATAAACAAATCAGATTTTTGGATTAAACAATACTTATAATTAAGAATGTGTAAATGTCATTTCAACTGATGTTCTGCTTTTACTTTTCCCTCGGAGAATGACCTTTGTTATGTTTTGTTTAAAAGATGTATTGTTGCTGTTAAATATTTTGAATCCTGACTCAGATAACAACAAATAATTGGGTAGTCACTGATTACAACAGATTTATGTTGAAGACACATTGAAGAAATATACAGGTTGTGCAATGGTATCACATTAGAAAGTGGAATTGGTAAGAAGTATTCTGCTTAAGTTGGATATATTCACATCATGCAAATGTTAAAATTCCTTATAAGGAAACATTCATTGACCAATTCGAAATAAGATTAACTTTTTCCTTACAAG
>OZ038512.1:42048125-42070625 GCA_964036315.1 Acanthosepion esculentum
GGCGAGACATAAATCAATTCAACAAGACCTCACACAATACTTTTTCCACGAGTTTACTGTCTTTTGTAAAAAGTATATTTTTTCGTAAATAGAATAAAACCATTTTAACATCGACTGGTCCATCTTCCGGGATAGCTCTTTTTCGCTTTAAGAATTTCTGTTTTAATTTCTATGGTTAATTAATTAGCCAATGACCATAGCTAAATAGTGTCACAATACTTCAGCTTTTACTTTGTTTCAAGATACTTTCTGAAAAAATTAATACTATTAAAATTCTTTTAAATTTCATATCTGCTTAGAGTGGGATACAATTTCATAAGAGTGGTACCTATAATACTTATGTACATCTTTTGAAATCTTAGGGTATTATTAATTTGTATTTTATCCCTTTTTTATAATTAATTTCTCATTTATGAAAAAAATGTCCCAATTGAGATGATACAAAAACAAGACCATTTTTTTTTAAAAATCTGAATTGTTGTACGAAAGTATGGAAAATTAAGCAATCTTTATTAATTTATTCATAGTGAAGTAAGAAAAAGGTTTAAAAATTAAATAAAAATGCAATGCAAATAGTACCAGACTTTCTTGAAAATTTTGTGGCCCTGAAAAGGGCCGTTTTGTTGGGCTTGAAAATGCCCATTATTTGGTAAATTTTTTAAAAAACTATCTTGCCCATGGCTGGGACCCTAACAGGTGCTACCACCCCAGGTCAGAGTGTACCTGGGGACAACGGCAATTATGAGACGGTTCCACGCTCCTCAAAACCTCCAACCTAACGCTCGGAGTCCTTGCTGCCAGACGTAGTTTATTGTCGTACACAGGACGGGTCATCAGGTAGAAAATTATAGGACATATTTAGGTCATGCATGAGATAATCGGCACCCATTTCATATTTGTCCAATTGATAGCCATCATTTTCATACAATATACTATAATATGGATCAGAAAACTCTTTGACCCAACCTACAATTAACTGATCGACTGAATCAATAGTCCAAACATGTTTTATCCTGTGGCCGACTATATCACCAATTAATATTTTGTAAATATCTTCTACAAAATCTGGTGTCAAATCAGGGAATTCTGCCTTGATAGCTGAATGTGTGTGGCTTACCTTCTTTAGCTTTTTCTGGAATCTAATTCTTTTGCTTTCTTCAAGTTTCCTTCGTTTTTCTTTTATCCTCATAGCAATTTCTGCCTCTAAATTTTTCCGCTTTGACTTGCGTTGCATATTTTTTTCTGTACTATGCTTTATTGCCAAATTCAAATACTCTTGAAATTGATCATTATCCAGCTCATTGATAAATTCCCATACATTGTTGCGTTTGGATTTTATTATATTGCTTATGCTGGAAACATAAGCAAATGGAGATACTTTCTTCTTCTCGCAGAATTCACCAATGATGCTTTCGGCTTCCATGGTATGCTGTCTTACTGATGCTAATACTGGTTCTGTAAAAGTTTCAACTGTAGTGAAAGATTTTCTATACTGCCTTTCTAAAACTTCAACAGTGCCTTTTATACAGGCAGTCATCATCTGATTAAACAAAATTTGGTTATTTGGGGTAACCATCAATTTTTCCGTTTCTTCTCGTGGCAACGTATTATCAAAGAAGTCCCTTTCAGCAACTAAAATATTTTGGGGGTCGTCGAACTTTTTCAGATTTTCAATAACATCCTTTACTATTTTCATGGTGTTAATGGGACTTTGTTCTTTTGCCAAATCTGTGTAGAACATATTCATCCAAGGCCCAGACAGCGTCTTCCCCATGATTCCAAGCACTTGCAATTCAACAATAGCTGCTTCTTCCTTAATTAAATGTTTTAATTTTTCATCAGTTTCATTTTTTGTAGCCATGTCAAGGATAAACTTCTTTAGATTCTCAAATATGGAAAAATAAACACCACCCAATTTGAAAATTATGTGTAACCGGTTCCCCAGGAGTCTTGGTATTTCATTCAATAGTAACCCTTGTTGTCGGATGAATTCCTTCATTTCTACCACATGCCCAAATTTGTCATTGAATCTTAGCGAATTTAGTGCTACAATGATCTGCGATGCTAGGCACTCACTACCTTTCATGCATGTATTACTTTTTTCCCATGCCAGCAGCTCCTTCTTTATTCTAGCAGAAATTGCTTCTAAAGGATGCACATTACAATTCAGTTCAATTAGGTGTGTGTTCCATTCTTTCTCCAGTAAAAAAACAGTCAAGTGGTTGACTGGAGCTCGATCTGTCAAGCAACATTTTATTTTTGATATCAGTGCTTGGTAGCTGTCAGCAACACTCATGCCAGACATCATTGAGTGTATTTCAGCCAAGTTTTGTATACTTTCACAAATATGTTTTCTATAGTCTTCTGCCATGCCACCAGGAAGACGTTCAATTGACACAAGATGAGAGGATGATGGTGTTGTGACCATCATACAGTTAACATGAATTCCTTCTTGTGTTGTCGCATCAAATACTAAACTGCAGCTTTCAGCACTGAGAATTGAATTAACTGTTTTTATATCTGAAAAAAAGGCCAGTTCACCCACCATTCGGAAGACTGTGGCTGTAGACATGATGTTAAACGTTGGTTCTAGTTTGAGTGCTGTCAATACTCTTTCTAAAACTTCCGGAACACGGTTTCCAGCAACTCCACTCAACAGACAGCCATAATGAAGCTTCCTCGATGTCACTAATTGCATGGACTTATTTACTTTCATTGATTTTTTAGCTCTCGTCTTTTTCAAAATTTGGTTTAGATTTTTAACTTTTTCTTCCAAGAGTACAATCATTTTCTTTTGTTTTAAGACTTTCATTCGCAATTTTTTCTCTACTGCAATGCTTGAATGTAGTCTCTTCATCAGGGTTGCTCGAATCTCCGTCTGGGTTGCTGGAGCCTCCGTCTGGGTTGCTCGAGTCTCCGTCTGGGTTGCTCGAGTCTCCGTCTGGGTTGCTCGAGTCTCCGTCTGGTTTGCTGGAGTCTCCATCGAAGCTCTTGAGGTAATAGAATGGCCCACTTCTTCACAGGTCTTCTCAAATTTAATAAAATTTTTTCCATTATGTCTTACTCTGTAAATTTTTCTAAGACTCAAAATTTTGGTATACCGAATTGCAGGAAAATTATTTTTGGCATTTTCCAAGGATGCCCATCGCGCTGCCGCCGTCAGTGACTTCTTTTCAAAAATCTTCTTTAATATATGGCCACACAGGACTGGTTGTCCACATTCAACAACACTATACTTTTCCAAACATCGTTCAGTTCTGGACATCTGGAAATGCCAAAGTAAAAATAAATTTAAGTATTAAAGAAGTAAATTAAGTGTGTGTGTTGGGGGGGGGGGTATTTAGAATTAATACTTGAATGAAAATATAATGCTAGCATCAGCTTTTATTTTTATGTAGGTACTGGTATGAGATTGCTAGAAAATGAGCATAGCAGGATAATAATGGCCTCAAAATTAACAAAAACATCGTTAAAATCTTTGTTATTAAGAGGAAAGAACAAAGTAATTTTTTAAGTATTTAAAAATTTTTTTGTCTCCATTAGAGCATTCTAACTTTTGAGTGAAAAACCTTGTTTCTTTTCTTCAGTGGAACTACTACTAAATAACATGGCAAATTCTTGGTACATTTTTTTTTTTATGGCCGACATTTTGAAAATCTTGCAAAAATCAAAATAATTGTTGGATTTTAATGAAACTTCCAGAAACTATTTATAAATGATGGAAATAAATTTTTTTTACCATGGCTTAAAAAAAAGAAAAAAAAAGAAAACGTTTATGTTTAATTTTCTTTAAAGTCATGATAATTTTTTTTAAATATGGCTGATATCGATTTTTTTTGTAATTTCGCTGACAAAAAAAAAAAAAGAAAAGATTTTTTACTAAAATTTCAGACATGCTAAGAATGAGTAAAAAAATTTTAAAAAATACTTCGGTATTACTTCTTAATAATGATATATATACTTAAGCAGATAAAAATTTTTTTTCATCAGATTTAAGGTAAGTACCTCCACGAAATATAAAAAAAAGTATAGCTTAACAAGGCATTAAATTTGATGAAAAAATTTTTTATCTGCTTAAGTATATATATCATTATTAAAAAGAAATACCGAAGTATTTTTTGAGTATTTTTTAAATTTTTTTTACTCATTCTTAGCATGTCTGAAATTTTAGTTAAAAATCTTGTTTTTTTTTGTCAACGAAATTATTGAAGAAAAAAAAAAAAAAAAAAAAAAAAAAAATCGATATTAGTCATATTTTTTAAATTTTTTCAACTAAGTTAAAATCCAAGTTTAAATTTCTTTTAAAAATCAATTATAGGTTTTTCAAAAAATTTTTAACAAAAATTATCTAATTTAAAGATTATTTAATATATTTCTAATGAAACTTTTACTTCGAAAAAAAAAAAAGCGGTTTAAAATAAAGGGAGGCGATCTTAACATCGTTCGCTATTGACAGGCAATGAGTGATGTCTTATCATCACATATCGACAGCTAACGTGAGATCCGAATGATCATACGGAAGGACAAATGACGTGCTCGGTTGGATATGTTATCTTTCTTATTTCATAACAAAAAAAATATACATGAATTAAAAAATCTATAAAAAGAATCAATTATAGGTTTTTCAAAATTTCTTTAACGAAAATTATCTAATTTAAAGATTATTTAATATATTCCTAAGGAAACTTTTACTTACTTTCTTCCAAAAAAAATAAAAATGTGGTTTAAAATAAAGGGAGGCGATCTTAACATCTTTCGCTATTGACAGGCAATGAGTGATGTCTTCTCATCACATATCGACAGCTAACGTGAGATCCGAATGATCATACGGAAGGACATAAATGACATCACGTAGCTGTAGCCCCCTAAAGTCAATACATATCTGCTTGATAAAACATTTCTATCCTAAGTAAAAATCATCACAAACATATCAATAGTTATTTTGTTACACTCTGCAGCCTATTTGCCATGAAAAAAATATTGAAAAATAACTTATGTCATCATCTGAACAAAATATCAAGGAAACTTTTGATCTGCACCCCATGAAACTAAGTATTTCCTGAAAGCAAAGAATGCTCTTTCATTTCTGAGTGAAATTGGTTGATGAAAATGATTATAAAATTTTTTTCTGAGCATAAAATATGAAAAAAAAAAAAAAAAAAAAAAAAAAGTTAAAATTACTATACCTGAACATTAGAAACCAGTTTTTTTTTGCATGTTTTTTATTTGAAATCAGCATTGAGGAAAACTGTTGAAATTAAGCCAAAAAAATGGACTTCGACATTGCTGGGTCAAGGGCCAGCCAGCCAGCCAACAATAACAAGTTGTCATCACCTTGTAAAAAAACCCAATTTTTTCTTTTTATAATTTAAGTTTGAGAAATGGCTTGATGTATTTTTGTTTTTTAACACATTTTGAGCAGGGTGATGACAATGAATTTTTATGAGCTGCAGACAGAATGGACCAACGACTCAGAGCCAATACTGGATAGTTTGTTTGAATTCACAATGATCACCGAGATAGTTATATGTTGTTCTTTATGTCTAGAAATGAAACAAACTAATAAAAAGAAAAAAAAAAAAAAGTAAATTTATAGTAGTATTTTGATAAATAAATGACAAAAATTAAATATCAGCTATTGCTAGGTAATTTTCTTTCCTTTTTCTTATTTATATGAAAAATATGTAAATGAAATGAATTAAAATCTCAATGAAGACTATTAAAACTAAATCAAAAAATATAAAAAACGAAAAAAAAAGAAATTTGTCGAAAAATATCCTGGTGCGCCAAATTTCAGTGCTCGGTTGGATATGTTATCTTTCTTATTTCATAACAAAAAAAAATACATGAATTAAAAAATCTATAAAAAGAATTTCACAAATTTAAGAAATATATTGAAAAAGTAGCTATATAAAAAAATTAAAAATAAATCAAATGGTACAGTATGAAAATGAATCGTAATTAAAAAATTGACAGACGGCTCACTGAAAGAAAAAAGTGAAAGCTGTAAAACAACTTCAAAAAAATTGAAATTGCAATGAAATATGTAAAATGATAAATGAAATAAATGGTATTTTTAAAAATGTAGCAATGTTGATGGTGAAAATGGCTTAGGATGATGTTCAAATTTTTGTAATGAGTAAAAAACGCTAATTCAAAATGCACAACATTTGTCTTGCTAAGAATTTGCAACACCATTACAATCAAGTCACGTGACCTTTTAATACTTGTTACCTCCCGTACATTTTAATAACAACCGTTTTTTTAACGATTTTTGTTTTTTTTTAATTACTCCACACGTACCTGAAAAACAGCTTTGAACTGTAATATACAAAACTCAATAAAACAAATATATTATTTAATTTCAAATGCTTTTATTTGCTTTTAGTTGTTTGTATTAATATGGACAATATTTTCTGAAAGCAACAAATTTTTACGATGAATAATAAATTTTTTATACAGTTATTTCTTAATTATTTAACTATAATACATTTTTTACATTAAGTTGGTAAAATATTTTAAAATTACTTACAAGCCGCGTCGGGTTTTCTAAGTGTCCTTATGATATAGATCTTGTTTTAGTGCTTTATAAATTGTATCGTTTTGACTACTCCGAACTCAACACGTACTTAAAAAATGTAATTTTGTCTTCAAAAAATTCGTTAAAACGGTTGTTATTAAAATGTACGCAAGGTTACAAACAAAACGTCACGTGACTTGAGTGTAATCGTCTGCTTCGTTATTATTGCAAATTCTTAGCGAGACACACGTTGAGCTTTTTGAATTAGCGTCTTTTTACTAAATACAAAAATTTTAACATCATCCTAAGTCATTTTCACTATCAACATTAATACATTTTTATAATTACCACTTATTTCATTCATCATTTTAAATTATTCATTGCAATTTCAATTGTTTGAAGTTGTTTACAGTTTTCACTTTTCAGTGAGCAGCCGTCTATCAATTTTCCCTTTGCCTTTATTCATTTTCATACTGATTTTAAAGTAAGTACCATTTTATATCTTTTTAATTTTTTTATATAGCTATCTACTTTTTCAATATATCTCTTTAATTTGTTAAATTCTTTTTATAGATTTTTTAATTCATGTATATATTTTTTTGTTATGAAATAAGAAAGATAACATACCCAACCGAGCAATGAAATTTGGCGCAGTCAGACATTTTTCGACAATTTAAATTTTTTTTTTCTTTTTTTATACATAAACTACTGTTTTCCTATATATTTCTTTATTTTGATAATAGTCTTCATTGAGATTTTAATTCATTTAATTTACATATTTTTCCTATAAATAAGAAAAAGAAAAGAAAACTACCAATCAGTGGCTGATATTTAAATTTTGTCATCTTTCATTTATGAAAATACTACTATAAATTTACATTTTTTTTTTTTTGCTCGTTAATTTCTGTTTCATTTCTATAAATGAAAACCCAATGTTGATATTGTTTCTTCATTCAATTTATTTATTCAAATATTAATTAATTAATTAATTAATTTGTCCATTCTATTTTAGTTGGCAATTAATGTTATTTTTTTCTTTGCCAGATGAACAAAAAAACTGGACAAGTATTGATCAATTATCGTTCAGTGGAATCTGGACAGGCAGTCCTCTGTGGGCACATATTTTACAAATTATTTGAAAAAAAATCACTTAGTTACATAGAGAGGTGGGCATCATCTGAGAATGCCAATAGTGACTTGCCAAAAATTAATCGCACAAGAATACTGAAGCTGCAAAAAATTTTTTAAATTAGGCACAACGGCAATAATTTTATAAAATTTTAAAAAAATCTGTGAGGAATTGGCACATTCTGTTACCTCAGAAATACCAATTGAAGTAGTAGAATACCCAACTGAGGCAGTAGCAACCCCAATTGAGGTAGTATCAACTTCACATGAAGTATCATCAATTGCGACAGAAACCCTCATTCAAAAAAATAAAAAATTAACAATGAGTGTCCAGACAAAAAAAAAAACATAGGCATGTTAAAACAAAAGATAAAGAAATTGACAAGAATGATAAACAAGACCAAAACAATAAAAAAACCCAAAAGGTCCACAGAATTGTTGAATAGAAAGCTCCATTATGCAAGCTTATTAAGTGGAGTGGCATCGAAGAATGTGTCAGAACTTCTGACAAAATATTTTACTATTTTCCCGGACCAAAAATTTAATATAAAATCTGAAACAACAGTTAACCGAATGGTGGGCGAACTGGGGTTCTATTCAGATTTAAAGATCAGTATGTCTGTTCTGTCATCAGATAGCTGCAGCTTAATTTTCGATGCAACTACACAAGATGGGAATCATGTTAATTGTGTGATGATGACCACACCAACAACATCTCATCTTGTGTCAATTGAGCAACTGCCTGGTGGGACTGCAGAGGATTACAAGAAGCATATTTCTGAGAGTATTATGAAATTGGCAGAAGTACAATCGGCAGTATACAGTGTAAATGTTATTGACATGTATAAAAAATTAATATAAAAAATAAATTGCTGTTTGACTGATCGGGCTCCAGTCAACCACTTGACTGTATTCCTACTGGAAAAAGAGTGGAATACAAGTTTAAAAGAATTAAACTGTAATGTGCATCCCCTGGAAGCAGTTTCTTCTAGAATAAAGAAGGAACTGCATGCATTTGAACGGAAGGCAGGTTCGAGTGATTTGTGTGGCATGGCAAATTATTGTGGCATTGAATTCATTAAGGTATAGTGAAAAGTATCACCATATACCATTAATGAAACAATTTTTTCAAACCCAAGGACTGTCAGTGTCTGCCATACCAAGATTCATGGGGAACCGAATGCACATCATTTTTGAATTAGGTGGGATTTACTTCAGTATTTATAATAATTTAAAAAAATATATTTATGAACTGAAGGCAACCAATAAAATGATTATAAAAATGAAAAATTTACTTAATGATGAGGCAGCTGCAGCAGAATTAAAAGTACTTGGAATAATAGGCAAAATGTTTTCCGGACCATGGATGACAACTTTCTATACAGATTTGAATGAAGCTCCAAGGCCAAAGGACACCATACAACTAGTAAAGGCCGTAATTCATGAACTTAAACAATTTGTGGACTCAGGAATTGTATTTCATGGAGGAAGGGACTTCTTTGGAAATGTGTTGCCGGAAAACGTTTTGAATTTCATGGTTGCCACACCTAATTCTTACTTATTTCGGGATATGATGACTGCGTGTATAAAAGGTACAATAGAAGTACTTGAAAGGCAGTATAGGAAATCTTTTGATACAGTTGAGGCAACTACAGAATCAATTTTATCTTCTGTACGGAACCATACAATGGAAATAGAGAGTGTAATTGGGGAATACTGCGAGAAGAAAAGAATCTCTAGAAATGCATATGTCTCCAGCATTAGTAATATCATAAAGGCGAAAAGAAATAATGTTTGGGATTTTCTCAATAAGCTGGATGACAATGCATTTGAAAATTATATGAATTTGGCAGTAAAGTATGGTATCAATGTAGTTGTCCAACGTAAGTCATTTAAAGAAATTGTAGAAGCGGAAATTTTGCGCCGCATTCTAGAAAAGAAGAGGAAGAATGATAAACAAAGAAAGAAGCAGGTACATAAAAGGCTAAGTAGGATAAGCCACAGCAGCACTGCAATTAAGGCAGAATTCACCGATGTGGACCTAAACAATGTAGATGCAGAAAACATTGAAAAAATACTGAATGGGGATTTAGTTAGTCACAGAATTACGCATGTTTGGGAGGTTAATTCTGTTGACAAAATATTTGTAGGATGCATCAATGGCTATTCAGACCCCTATTATAATATATTTTATGAAGAAGACAATGAAGACTATGAGCTGGGAAAAATTGAGTTGGCAACTGATTACATAATGCAGGAGTTAGATTTAAATTACAATTACATTCATTAAAAAACATACTGAGCAGGAAAGCAAAACCGCATAAAGCAGGAAAAGTAACAATCATTAGTCACACATAAATATTGCAGTGGCAGTCAAACAGCAATAATCATGTCGACAACAGAATCAAATGCCAAACTTCCACGAACATTCCAAGTGTATTGAAAATAAACTTCAGTGAATTTTATACTTCATGCAAACTGTTTTCTGTTCTTATCAACAGTTTATTACTACATCCCTCATCATTCACACAGTTTACTTTCTGTGTGTATTTATATACCTATATGTGCATATTTTCACATTAATTGAAGTTAAAATTTTTAATGCCAATTTCTAGGGAGCTTTCACAAGTAATTAAATGGGAAACAGTAGCCAACTTTGCCAGTGATCATTGTGAATTCAAACTACATGTGCCTATGTTGCTTCATGTGAAGTTGTTCTTGTCATTTATGGAAATTTGATAAATGTACAGAAGATCCTCGCAGTCTTTGCTCCACTTTGCTTGCAGCTCATAATCGCATCTACTTCACAATAAATATTGCAGTGGCAGTCAAACAGCAATAATCATGTCGACAACAGAATCAAATAATATACCATTTAACTGTATATCCGAGTTTGTGATATTTTTCTATGGTTTCAACACCATAACAACCGTCGATGAGATTCAATACGACCTCATGATAGGAAAGACCAAATTATATCTCCTCGACCATAACAACTTGCGACGATATTCCAAATCACATAAAGGAAAGAGCGTTCTGAACAATAGTAAACCCTCCATTTCTCCCCTGTTCAATCAGTTTGAGGTCCTAACCACCTCTGCCGACAAGGCTGAATGCTTTGCTCTTTGCTCGGAAGTTTTCTTCCAATTCAACGTTAGACTCTTCCTGGGTACCCATGCCCAATTTCCCTCCCAGAACCGAGGCCATTCTGAGCGGATTGCACATATCCCCGTCGTTGGCATTGGCCATTATTTCTAACTTAGATCACCACAAGGCTACTGGTGGTGACGGGATACCAGCCACTGTCATGAAGAAATGTGCGCCTGAACTGGCGCCTGCCCTCTCTAAATTATACAATCACTGCCTCAAGGAGTCTTGCTTTCCTGACTGCTGGAAGTCCTCAACCATTGTTCCTGTCTTAAATCACTCTGGTGACCCCTCCGACTCTTCTACTTACCGTCCTATCAGTCTCCTACCCCTCTTTGGCAAAGGTCGTTCTCAATGGATTCATCTCCAGCTCCTATTTCACTAATGCAGGTGTTCCTCAAGGCTCCATCCTATGCCCTACCCTGTTCCTCATATTCATAAACGACCTTCTTGACAACATAGATTCCCAAGTTGGCATCTATACGGACGACACCACAATTTACTCCTGCCTCAAACACAAATCTAGTGATGGTGACAAAATTAACCTGGCATCTCGGATAGAAAAGGACCTCCAATCGGTTGTGAACTGGAGCAAGAAATGGACGGTTAACTTTAACGCCTCTAAAACTAAACTGCTCTCTATTAACCACCACAAGGATCCATCCCTGTATCCCATTAGAATGTCTGATGACCAACTTTTTGAGAGCTCCTCTCTGCGGCAGCTCGGTCCTACGCTGTCCGCTGATCTGAGATGGAACAAATACATCGAGTCAATTGCATCATCCACCGCAAGGAAAGTTGGCTCCCTATGCCAAGCCAGGAAATTTTTCTCACCGGAATCGATCCTCCAAATCTATAAATCAACCATTCGCCCTTGCATGGAGTATTGCTGCCATATATGGTCTGCAGTTTGCCTGAGGGTTCTTGATAAGATCCAGAGATGAATATGTAATGTAATTGGCCTCGATCTGTCATCTCGTCTGCAGTCTCACCGACACGACGTTGCCTCGCTCTGTCTTTTTTATAAATACTTTCACGGTAATTGCTCTGAGGAGCTGCTTTTGCTGGTTCCTAGGCCTCATTAATTTAAACGTCCCACGAGGCTGGCATCCAGTTCCCACCCATTCACCGTTGAAACTGTTAGATGTAGACGTCTCTTCTACTCTAATAGCTTCATGTCTCGCACATCTCGCCTGTGGAACTCCCTTCCTTATTCCTGTTTCCCTGAAAAATACAATCCCCAACTATTTAAGTGTAACGTCAATCGACATCTCCAGCTGCCTTGATCTAAAGACATCTGAAAGATTGTGTGTTAATCTCAAGTCTGGCGAACAAAGAGAAATCTGTCATGAAAAAAAAAGCTACATATACAACAGTTATATGTTAATACTCAACTGGAAAGAAACGGACACACAAACCAAGTAACAGGCAATGTAAATACGAACAAATCCACAGACGCCGATGTCGGATATATATAGTAGAGTAAAGAAAAAAAATCAAATTTTTCTTCACTTGTTTATGCAATTTGTTTTTCCTCTCCCCTGAGAGAAAAAATTCAAGTACTCAGAATATATTACTAAAAAAACTTTTTTTACAGTTATTTTCAACCAGAGCTGAAAAATAGTACGGAAAGGATTTACATTCTTTCCCCCCTTCTTATACAAGAAAAATTATCTAAATTCCGTTTTCTTCTCTCTCTGAAAACACGTTTTTGAAGTCATTATGGAGAACTTTAAAGCAATTGTTGTTTAGATGATTAAAGCACAATTTGGGCAACAGAAGGCTGAAGCACGGCAACAAATGTTGGTAGAAAAATTGCTTCTACAACAAAAAGCACAGGAAGAAAAACAAAAAGAACGGGAAGAAAAATTTGGAAATCTATGGAGACATTTAATTATTTTTGTGAAGAAGATAAAACATTTGAAGCTTTCTATAGAAGATATGAAGATCTTTTTGTGTCCATTGTTAATAAGCACTGTGACAATTTTCATTTGGCTGAACTGACAGCTGACGATTTCAAATGTTTAATATTTGCTCAAGGTTTAGTCTCTGCAAAAAATTTGGAGATTAGACGGAGAGTTCTATCAAGACTAGAATGCAAACCAGGTCTCACCTTAAAAAAACTAGCTGAAGATTGCCAGTGAGTAATCAGCGTTAAAACTGATTCCAAAAACATTGAGTAATCAGCAATATAGTATGTCAGGAGAATTAAATACAAGCCAAAAAAATTAAAGAAAGCAAAGAGTACGCCCATTCACTAATTAAAAATCGACGACCATATGATAAAAAAAAAATTCACCCCCTATTCCATGTGGACATTGTAGTGTACAAGATTGGGTGGCAGACTGTTTTTAATGAAACAACACATATAATAATTGAAAATTTGTCCACAAAGAGTCGCACTGGAGAAACAAAAGGAACAACAGAAACAGAGTCAGACAAACTATATCAAATAAAAAAAGTAGATAAGAATCGACGAAAATACGTTGTAGTTAACATTTTAAGCAAAACAGTTAAGTTGCAACTAGATTCTGGCTCGGGTCTCTAAATTATCAATCTTCATACTAAAATAAACCAACAATGAAAAACGCAAACAATTTCTGTAGAGACTGCCCAAATAATGACATACAGAACCCCATATAACTATGTCGGTGATCATTGTGAATTCAAACTATTTCCTACATTGCCTCCGAGTCCTTGGTCCATTCTGCCTGCAGCTAATAATCATTTCTGCCACTCAATCAATTCAACAAAGCAAAGAAGTTGTCGACAAAAAGAAAAACGAAATCATCTGCCAAACTGTCCCAAACATTGCAAGTGTCTTCTTCAAAGTAACCTTAAAATGAATTTTATGTGAATTTCTTCTTTCAAACCAAGTATTTTCGCTTCTTATCAACGGTTTGATTACCACATTGCTATTTTGTGAGAATTTCATCACAATGTTTGACACAGTAAACCTCTCAGTTAAAGTCAGAAATATCATTCCCACTGACTGTTTGTGCCAATTTCTGTGGAGCCTGCCCAAATAATGACATACAGAACCCCATATAACTATGTCATGATCATTGTAAATTCAAACTATTTCCTACATTGCCTCTGAGTCCTTGGTCCATTCTGCCTGCAGCTAATAATCATTTCTGCCACTCAATCAATTCAACAAAGCAAAGAAGTTGTCGACAAAAAGAAAAACGAAATCATCTGCCAAACTGTCCCAAACATTGCAAGTGTCTTCTTCAAAGTAACCTTAAAATGAATTTTATGTGAATTTCTTCTTTCAAACCAAGTATTTTCGCTTCTTATCAACGGTTTGATTACCACATTGCTATTTTGTGAGAATTTCATCACAATGTTTGACACAGTAAACCTCTCAGTTAAAGTCAGAAATATCATTCCCACTGACTGTTTGTGCCAATTTCTGTGGAGCCTGCCCAAATAATGACATACAGAACCCCATATAACTATGTCATGATCATTGTAAATTCAAACTATTTCCTACATTGCCTCTGAGTCCTTGGTCCATTCTGCCTGCAGCTAATAATCATTTCTGCCACTCAATCAATTCAACAAAGCAAAGAAGTTGTCGACAAAAAGAAAAACGAAATCTGGTGATGACAGCTTAAAATTGTTGGCTGGCTGGCCCTTGATCCAGCAATGTCGAAGTCAATTTTTGCTTAATTTCAACACTGTTTCCCTCAATGCTGATATAAAAAAAAAAAAAATAAACATGCAAAAAATAAAAATTCATGATTTCTCATGTTCCAGAAAAAAAAATCTGGTGATGACAGCTTAAAATTGTTGGCTGGCTGGCCCTTCACCCAGCAATGTCGAAGTCAAATTTTGCTGAATTTCAACACTGTTTCCCTCAATACTGAAGAAAAAAAAAAAACATGCAAAAAGAAAAAAAAAAAAAAAAAACTATCATGGTTTGTAATGTTCCTGTTCAGGTATAGTAATTTTAACTATTTCTTTTCTTTTTTTATGCCAAGAAAAAAATTTTATAATCATTTTCACCAACCAATTTCACTCATAAATGAAAGAGCATTCTTTGCTTTCAGGAAATACTTAGTTTCATGGGATGCATATCATAAGTTTCCTTGATATTTTGTTCAGATGCTGACATAAGTTAATTTTGAATTTTTTTTTTCAGGGCAAATAACTTTTCATATGTTTGTGATGATTTTTACTTGGGATAGAAATGTTTTATCAAGCACTTATGTAGGGGGCTACAGCTGCCCTCAAAAATATGTGCAGTACCTGTATTGTAATTTATTTATATTATTTATAATTTATACAGATAGTATCAACAAATTTTTGGTATAATCTACAGTAATAAAAAAATTAAAAGAAAACGGAATACTGAATTTTTTTTATTTTGATATAATAATTACGATCTACGACATAAGATGGTTCACGTGTAAAAAAAAAAAACGTTACGTCATTTATGCCCTTCCGTATGATCACTCGAATCTCACGTTACTTGTCGATATGTGATGATTAGACATCATTCATTGCCTGTCAATACCAAACGATGTCAAGTAGCCTCCCTTTATTTTAAACCACAATTTTCTTCGAAGGAAGTAAAATTTTTTTTGAAAACATTAAATAATGTTTAAATCTGATAATTTTCGTTAAAAAAAATTTGAAAAACCTATAATTGATTTTTGAAAGAAATTTAAAATCGAATTTTAACTTAGTTTAAAAAAATGAAAAAAAATGTCTGATATCGATTTTTTTTTAGTAATTTCGCTGACAAAAAAAAAAAAAACGAGATTTGTAACTAAAATTTCGGACATGCTAAGAATGAGTAAAAAAAATTAAATAAAAAAATAGTTCGATATTTTTTCTTAATAATGATATTATATATTTATGCAAAAAAAAATTTTTTTCGTCAAATTTAAGGTCTTTCTTGTCGAGCTATACTGTTTTTTTTTGCATTTCGTCGAGGTACCTTAGCTTATGCCATTTTTTTAGCGATATCGTAGAGAGGTACCTAAAAGGACTTTCTTGTCAAGCTATACTGTTTTTGTTTACATTTCGTGGAGGTACCAACTTAGACAATAAAAAAATTATTTTCGTTAAGTTTAAGGCCGTTTTTCTCATGTTATGCTCATTTTTACAGCAATCTCATACTAGTTCCTGTTTTTATGTAGTCTTAATTGAAATAAAAACAAATAAGGGATCGAAGGACTCACAAATCATTAATCTTCATTGAAACAACAACAAAAAAAACATTGAAAAACTATTGAAACAAATATAATTGAAATATAACTCACTAATGACAAACTCAAAAAATTAATGAAGTTTACTAAGTATAAAAAAAATAAAACGGTACATCGTCGAATTTTATCAAATTGTCTTTCAAAATTCAAAGCCAGGTGGGGTTCCTTCTCAGGGCTTTTTCTTAATTGAAACAAAAAAATGATTAAAGACTCACTGAAGACAATAAATACACAAATTCAAAACATTAATTGAAAATATTGAAATACTTGTAAAATGAAAAAAATAAAATGGTACTTGCTTTTCTAAATGCTGTAAGTGTAATGTTGTTGCTACGGGTTCATCTCTCTCTCAGCTCCAGTCGTCTCCTCTCTCTCTCTCTCTCTCTCTCAGCTCCAGTCGTCTTCTCTCTCTCGGCTAAATTTTTTATTTCAATTAATTACTTTTTTTTTTTTAGGTTCAAATAAGTTACTTGAAACTAAAAAAAAACTGATGACTCTTGCTATAAAACAGTAAATACAAAACAAAAATTAGAACAATTTCTCAATTAATACGTATTCACTTGCTGAAATCGCCAAATTTCTAAGCCGGTCAGGGGAAACAACTTTTAAACCACGTGACTTTTTATGGCGTTCATGTTTCTTACAGTCATCCGTACATTTGAAATAAAATCGTTTTCATACACACACACAAAAAGCATTGTAAAATCCTATTTTAAATACGAATGGTTGTAATAAGTTTTAACATTTATGATCTCAAAAGAGACTCACTTAATAACAATATTGCTTAAAAGGCTCAGTTTTGAAAATTAGTTTTAAAATAAAGATTTCCTGAAAGCAATAACTACACAAATTTAAAAAAAATATATTGAAATATGTATAAAAAAAATAAAACAAAATGATACTTAGTAACTTGTTTTTCCAAATTTTGTAATGTTGCTGCTTTACAGATTCGTCTTTCTTTCAGCTCTAGTAGTCTTCTTTCTAGGTCAAACTTTTTATTTCAGTTAATTATTTAGTTTTTTAGTTCCAAGTCACTTGAAACTAAAAAAATAATTGATGATTCTCGCTATAAAACAGTAAATACAAGACAAAAATCAGAACAATTTCTCGAAACGTATTATTTGCTTGAAGAAACCGCCAAATTTCTGAGGCCGTCAGGGGAAACAACTCTTAAATCACGTGACTTTTATTGTATTCATGCTTCTTACGGTCATCCAAACATTTGAAATAAAATCGTTTTCATGCACACACACACAAAAAAAAATTCTATTTTAAATACTAGCTGTTTGCCGATTGAAATAAGTTTTTAAATTTATGATCTGTAAAGATATATTTACTTAATAACAATATTGCCTAAATGACTCAGTTTTGAAAATTAATTTTAAAATATTTAAAAACAATAAAATTGTATAAGAAATTGTGCTGTTACTTATTTTATTTTCCATACACACAATAAAAATTAATTCACACGACGGGTATCAAAAAATACAACTGCGTGGGAATTCACTCCTCACCATACCCTGTGGGGTCAAAAACAAGAACGGCGCACCCAAAAGTTTGGACGTAGTGAAAAGCACACCACGTGGTAAAAAAATATGATTTATTGGCCAATAAGGGCTCGACATAAGAAACCCATTTCTTAATCTCCCCGGAGCCTCATCATTCAGATATAAGGAAGGTAGAAACTCTCATCAGACCAGAGGGAGAACAGCGACAAGCCGACATCAAAGCAACACGGAGAGCTTCGAACACACACAGAGAATTCAGCAGTTCACACAACAGGCAGTATCGCATATCAGTGAACATTCCTTCACCCTCTCTTTCTTTCATCTCGCTCGCTACACATCATCCTACCTTTTCCCTCTCACATTCAGTGCCTTTCTTTCTCCTTTTCTTCCACTGCTTTACGGACAATTTCATTTTTGTACAAAAAAAATAATTCTTATATTTTTTTTTTACGAAAATAAACAAGTTTATTTTGCTTTATTTGTAGTGCATTTTCCTTTTATTATTTGTCTGAGGGACTTCTTTGCACCCTCTACAAAATTAAATGCCTAGCTAAAAGAAAACAATTGTTGTAAAAATTTATTTTTCATCGAAAAATTTTTTTGCTTTGAGATAATATTGTTATTTCAAAACAAAAGAAAACTTTAAATAACGTCTTTGTTTTCATTGGGTTTTAAATTCAAAGCTGATTTTCAGTAACGAGTGGTTCGATTTTTTTTAGCATGCTGTTTTTAAATTTTAGACTTATTTCAATTTCATCATATTTCTGCTGACGCAAAGAGAAACAAGTTTTTTTTTTTTAATGTTCTAAAAAAGGATGGAAATATTTGATAAAATAATACTTTGGTATTTGCTAAACATTTTGACGACAGAACTAAAGGTAAAAGTCTAGAATCAGGGCCACAATTCGCCAGTTATATATAGTTTTTAAATGTTTTCAAATATATTTTCGAAATATGCATTCCCATTCATGCGGATGTTTGGTTCATGAGAAAACGCTTTAGCCTTTAAGTCAACTATTCTCTATTGTTTCAGTATAAAAGATTCATGCTTAAAAAAACAACAAAATTATTTTCAATTTTCATGAATTAACTTTCTGATTGAAGCTCCCAGATCATTTAGTCCATTACAAGCGGACCAACCATCTCTAATGGTCGTAGAACCTTGTTCAATAGGTCTTTGAATGAAATTCTACAAAAAAAATTAAAATATTTGAGCTCTTTCAATTCATCTGAGCCATAACAGGAGCACTTGGCCGCGATTTTCGCGTAAGCGAATTATGGCCCCGATTCTTATGAATTTTTTTTTTTTTTTATCGAAAAATACCTATGTGCCTTCCTTCCTGGGCCTTCACACATTATGATTAACGAGTGTTACTTAAAAATAAAATAATTAAACCTGTAGGAAGTATAGTTGAAATTTTACTTAAAATTTTTGGAAATTAGGGATGTTTGTTTCTGTGGTCTCTAACAAACAGGTTAAAAAATGCATGCTATTGAAATTTAAGAGGTGTGGGGCGGTAGAATGTTTTAGTTTTCGGGATGAGTATAAAAATGATTATTGTCCATAATACTTGCCAGACACTAAGTAAAAAACAGGTCTTCAGTTTCCGACCCTTTGAGGTCAGAAAGCTGTTAACTTAAAACTGAAACCGGGAACTTAGGTGTTACATTCTCCGGATGACTCAGCTTAAAGTCGTATCTTGGTATATATTTTTTTTAATGCCGAGTTTCTTCATAACGCAAACGAGTCTCCACAGATGCCTTTTTTTTTTTGTCCCTGACTTGCTATGTGGTTTCTTTCTGCTTTATGTTGAGCCATCTTGGAATTCAGAGTTGTCCTTGTCTAATAATGGCTGCCACCCAAACCAGCGAGTCTATTATGCTATTTTTAACCCATATTCAAAGAGGAAAAATGGTTTTTGTTTTTCCTACAAGCTATAATGCCAGAAGTTGAATTTAACTTTCCATGTTGATACATGTACATCTCTTGTATGCAGAAGAGGGGAGTTCAGAGGGTGTGAGGGCCCCGGGATACATATAGGAATGGTATTTAGCTTATATTTAATTTCAAGTGTTTATTTCATTTCATCTGTTTTTACGTATTTAAAATGTCTTCCTTTCTCACATTTCTCAGTACTACTTGAGTCTTAGGGACGTACAATCAAGAAGTTTGCCCTGCTGGCATCACTGATAAAAGTGGACACTGAGATCAACACCAAGTAGTGACAATCTGTTTCATGCCTGAATGCAATTTCCAGTCATCAATTTTCATTGAAGCATGCAACAAACTGTTGGCTTAAATTTTTGTTTCTTATATTGTCTATTTCTTTTTCTATAAATTTGAAAGAAAAAAAAATAGTAGTATAGACTAATTTATCTGCCAAATCATTGAAAAGCACATATTTGCAGTAAAAAAAGAAAAAAAAGTTGACTATAATTAATAATTTAATAGTGTTCAATGTTGATTTCTACATTTTTTCCTTTGCCTTCCAGGAAAATGAAGCACTCCAGCTTGAAGAGGATTGGGAGGAGTCTGTTAGCTGGACACCTTTAGCAAAAACTCTTTACATTGCAAGACAGATTGAGGCTCACCCAGAAATGGAAGGAGTTTGGTTTAGTCTTTGCTATCTGTTCACACAAAATTCCATAACTTTGCTCCAAAGGAAGTGAATAATAGCCAATTTAAATGTGTGTAATATTCCACACACCATGCAATACAATCCAGATATATAAGTTGACTTTCCTTTTAATGAAAGTCAGTTTGCAAAAAAATAAAAAATAAAGTTTGCAGAGAGATTATGACATTAATTTTTCTTTCTTCTTATTAGAAACAGCAGTGTGACATGAAATTGTTCAAAGCAGAGATTATCATGGAATTCCTCTTCGTAGAGAATTAAAACAAAACAAAACAAAACAAAAAAACTCCCACCTATCAGCCTCCTACTACCTTTTGGCAAACTACTAGAAATCCTAATCAATGCTGAATTAGTGAAGCATTTCACAACACAGAGCTTTTTTTTTTTTAGGCAAGCAATATGACATGAGTTTCTATAGGTCAACTGCTGATGTATAAATAATTATTGCAGAAAGAGTTTATCAAACTTTAGATAAGAATAGTAAAGCTCGGGCTGTTGCTTTGAACATTTTGAAAGCATTCGATATGATTTGGCATACCAGTCTCCTTCATAAGTTGAAAAGATTTGGTGTCTCCAGAAGAATTTTTCGATTGATTCAGTCTTATCGAATTGTGAAATGAAAGTCATCCTGAATGGCCACTCCTCGATATCCTTCTGTACTAATGCAAGTGTCCCTCAAGTTCCCACTTTCTTTGATAGTTGGGAGTTTTTTTTTTAATTCTATACGAAGAGGAATTAATTTTCATTAATGACCTTCCTGATGACATCAGCTCTCAACTTGGTATCTATGTTGAGGACACAACTATTTACTCTTGTCTTGATACGGTCAAATTGGCAGCTGATCTCAAAAACAACCTACAGCCTGTTGTTAACTGGGGCAAAGAATGGCTTGTTAATTTTAACACCTCTAAAACTAAACTGCACTGTTAATCAAAGACACTGCTTTCTGCCTTCCTTCAGCAAGGCTGATACTTGGGTTAATATTCTTGGCTGACATGAAGTGGAAAGACTACATTGAATCCATTGCTAGGTGGTAGAACAGAGACAACAAGCAATGGCTCAGCTGGTTAGAGAGAGCGTATCTATACTCAATGTTACTAGTAATGAATAGTGATTAAACCTATTAATGCCATTCTTCATACCCATAAGTGCCAGTTCACTAAGCTACTTTTCAGATTTGTTGCAGATTTCAAATTCCATCCTCCTGATTGGTTGAAAATAATCTTAAGGAGGAATCCACATTTCAAGACACCCGCCAACCAGTAAATTGTTTTTATTCCTCTGAATCAAACATTGTCACCTCAATCAATCTCAGAAACAAAGTTTATCAAAAATGTCCTACCTAAATATTTGTAATCTCCATAAAAAATACATAAATAAAAAAATTCATTATACTGCCAATTTATGTCCATAAATAGGCAAATAAAAGTTAATTATAGTGTTAAAAATAATTATAATTAATTCATTCTAAACTAATGAGAATCGACTAAAGAGAATTTTGATACAAAACTTTTGACCTGATTTTCTTCATTCGCTCGTTTTTCTATTTGTTCTAACCAACTCAGTACAAGCAAAATTCCATTTCTCAGTAAACAACATATTCTCAACCCCAAAGGGCTGCTAAAAACAACAAAAGAAAGAAATCATTATACTTAGATATACAACTGTTTCCGAGTTAGCCTTCCAACATGCTTACTTTAAAACCTTCTGATTTAAAGCTACTAGCTGTACTTTTGTAATTATTGGCAGATTTATAGGAATTAAATCCTACATATCTATAAAATAAATGCCAATGTTAGTGTCACATCTTTTCAATTAAAGGGACACAACTGACAATAGCTCATCTCCTTCAATATAATAAATGCTAATGTGCCAAATGTTTCAATTAAAGGGACAACTATTATTAGCCGCTAGCCATCTTCTATATAATAAATATCAGTGTGTCAATCATAGCATGTCCACTTTACTTCTAGAGGCAGTAGCCCAACATATCATACTATTCTGCAATCAGACCAAATCCGTGAGCAAATTAGAAATGTTCAGATTCCCAAGTTTTCATTAATGCAATTGTTTTAGGGGATTTCCTTATGTAATTTTTTGTGATAATCTTTTGTCTGATGGCAAATTGTATAACTTGAATCAAAATTGTGAAATCCAGCAAAAGTGACCCATGAAATAAAAATAATTGTTTGATCTATGTACAACAAATTGTCTTTAAATTGAGTGGCAGCAGCAGAATTATAAGTGAACTTTTAAAAGCTGACCTTAGATATTAATGTAATACTTAACTGCAACAATCAATTTTGAGTTCTTCTGTAGTTTATTGTTGCCTATTGTATCTA
>OZ038512.1:42073125-42180625 GCA_964036315.1 Acanthosepion esculentum
CCCTTCCAGGGTCGAATTCTGGTCGTCGATGTTAACGGCTTCGCCAGCTGTACCGGTTCAATACCAATTCTATCGTTCCCAACTCACTGGCAACGTCTGGTTACTGGAGTAACTGTTTCGATCTAAAGTCTAAACTACCCACATTGTGACTTTGATCTTAGGTAGATGAGATCAATCAGGCGTCAGGCCATAGTGTAATCCGAGCTCAGACTGAAGGTGGTATTGCACAAGCACAAAGAAAAAGAAAGAAATAAAGGAAAAAAAACAAGAGTTAAGAAATAACAAATTAACTTTATCCGTCCGTTATATACCGGAGTGTGTTTCTCTCCCAGTCCATTTTCTAACAATATGTGACACTTCTATGTTTCAAGCAAGTTGGTATCTCAAGTCAACTGATTTGGATCTTAGGTGATGGCTTGGCTTCGTTTGTCATCATAACTTGCTATTCGTAGGATAGGTGAAGTCGGAGGTCGTGGAATCTCTTGGTCAGCTTCTGCGAGGCAACACTCTAGTTGAGCTCTGACTAATTCCCAAACCAGCTCAACTGTAACTGTTAATAAACCACGTTTGTTTATATGGGTACTGACCAAAACAGTGTAGGGCCAGACGTGGCCTGGGGTTCTCGGTAATCTCGATCTCTAACAAATCTTTTTGTTGTCAGGTCAGGAAAATTGATTACTTCGTAAAATTAATTAATTTCCATTTTGTGGGGTTCTCCATCATCCATGAGGGAAAGTCAGAGGAGAGTTATCCTCCTAGACTCTCTCACACTGATATCTCATACCAATCCCTTCAGTGGGTGTTAAGAACTTCTCTTTCTCATGCATTCATCTTTGCTACCACTCGACCAATGGCATCCAGGTCGTGTAGGTGCTGCTAAGCTGGCCTCCTTAAAATTATAATCTAGAATTTTTGTTTACAAAATTCTACCCCCCCCCACCCCATCGAGCAAAATTTTTACGAATTTCATATTGCCAAACTTATCTTTTGGCCACCCAGAATTCACATAGCCAGCACACCTTACCGGCTCCATCAATCACTGTCGAAGTTTGCCATTTGGTCCCTTTGTGAAGTTAGCCTTACAATGGAATCCTTGGCTTGTTGAGAAATTAAATTTTTATCCCGCCAAATATCAATTCTCCACTCTATTTTCTGTCTCATGCCAAACTTTTACAAACACCATCTCAGCGTCTGAAGCAACACGTTGATAAGGTAAATAATACAATCCACTCACCTGTGCCAAAGTTTTATAACTGCCACATTGCTTCTCTCTCATGGTGGACAAATAAAAAAAATACCTTGGAAAGATAATTAACATTGATTCTCCCTGTCCTGTATCCGCAATCGTCTCAAGCCAAAATTTTTATGACCGGCATGTGGTTTGGCCGATATCTTCATATTTGCCTTTCTTTCTATCTCACTTGGTGAGACATAAATCAATTCAACAAGACCTCACACAATGCTTTTTCCTCGGATTTACTGTCTTTTGTGAAAAGTATCTTTTTTCGTAAATAGAATAAAATCTTTTTCGCTTTAAGAATTTCTGTTTTAATTTCTATGGTTAATTAATTAGCCAATGACCATAGCTAAATACTGTCACAATACTTCAGCTTTTAGTTTGTTTCAAGATACTTTCTGAAAAAATTAAAAATACTATTAAAATTCTTTTTAATTTCATATCTGCTTAGAGTGGGATACAATTTCATAAGAGTGGTACCTATAATACTTATGTACATCTTTTGAAATCTTAGGGTATTATTAATTTGTATTTTATCCCTTTTTTAGAATTAATTTCTCATTTATGAAAAAAATGTCCCAACTGAGATGATACAAAAACAAGACCATTTTTTTTTTTTAAATCTGAATTGTTGTACAACAGTCTTGAAAATTAAGCAATCTTTATTAATTTATTCATAGTGAAGTAAGAAAAAGGTTTAAAAATTAAATAAAAATGCAATGCAAATAGTACCAGACTTTCTTGAAAATTTTGTGGCCCTGAAAAGGGCCGTTTTGTTGGGCTTGAACATGCCCATTATTTGGTAAATTTTTTAAAAAACTATCTTGCCCATGGCTGGGACCCTAACAGGTGCTACCACCCCGGGTCAGGGTGTACCTGGGAACAACGGCAATTATGAGACGGTTCCACGCTCCTCAAAACCTGGAACCTAACGCTCGGAGTCCTTGCTGCCGGACGTAGTTTATTGTCGTACACAGGACGGGTCATCAGGTAGAAAATTATAGGACATAGTTAGGTCATGCATAAGATAATCGGCACCCATTTCATATTTGTCCAATTGATAGCCATCATTTTCATACAATATACTATAATATGGATCAGAAAACTCATTGACCCAACCTACAATTAACTGATCGACTGAATCAATAGTCCAAACATGTTTTATCCTATGGCCGACTATATCACCAATTAATATTTTGTAAATATCTTCTACAAAATCTGGTGTCAAATCAGGGAATTCTGCCTTGATAGCTGAATGCGTGTGGCTTACCTTCTTTAGCTTTTTCTGGAATCTAATTCTTTTGCTTTCTTCAAGTTTCCTTCGTTTTTCTTTTATCCTCATAGCAATTTCTGCCTCTAAATTTTTCCGCTTTGACTTGCGTTGCATATTTTTTTCTGTACTATGCTTTATTGCCAAATTCAAATACTCTTGAAATTGATCATTATCCAGCTCATTGATAAATTCCCATACATTGTTGCGTTTGGATTTTATTATATTGCTTATGCTGGAAACATAAGCAAATGGAGATACTTTCTTCTTCTCGCAGAATTCACCAATGATGCTTTCGGCTTCCATGGTATGCTGTCTTACTGATGCTAATACTGGTTCTGTAAAAGTTTCAACTGTAGTGAAAGATTTTCTATACTGCCTTTCTAAAACTTCAACAGTGCCTTTTATACAGGCAGTCATCATCTGATTAAACAAAATTTGGTTATTTGGGGTAACCATCAATTTTTCCGTTTCTTCTCGTGGCAACGTATTATCAAAGAAGTCCCTTTCAGCAACTAAAATATTTTGGGGGTCGTCGAACTTTTTCAGATTTTCAATAACATCCTTTACTATTTTCATGGTGTTAATGGGACTTTGTTCTTTTGCCAAATCTGTGTAGAACATATTCATCCAAGGCCCAGATAGCGTCTTCCCCATGATTCCAAGCACTTGCAATTCAACAATAGCTGCTTCTTCCTTAATTAAATGTTTTAATTTTTCATCAGTTTCATTTTTCGTAGCCATGTCAAGGATAAACTTCTTTAGATTCTCAAATATGGAAAAATAAACACCACCCAATTTGAAAATTATGTGTAACCGGTTCCCCAGGAGTCTTGGTATTTCATTCAATAGTAACCCTTGTTGTCGGATGAATTCCTTCATTTCTACCACATGCCCAAATTTGTCATTGAATCTTAGCGAATTTAGTGCTACAATGATCTGCGATGCTAGGCACTCACTACCTTTCATGCATGTATTACTTTTTTCACATGCCAGCAGCTCCTTCTTTATTCTAGCAGAAATTGCTTCTAAAGGATGCACATTACAATTCAGTTCAATTAGGTGTGTGTTCCATTCTTTCTCCAGTAAAAAAACTGTCAAGTGGTTGACTGGAGCTCGATCTGTCAAGCAACATTTTATTTTTGATATCAGTGCTTGGTAGCTGTCAGCAACACTCATGCCAGACATCATTGAGTGTATTTCAGCCAAGTTTTGTATACTTTCACAAATATGTTTTCTATAGTCTTCTGCCATGCCACCAGGAAGACGTCCAATTGACACAAGATGAGAGGATGATGGTGTTGTGACCATCATACAGTTAACATGAATTCCTTCTTGTGTTGTCGCATCAAATACTAAACTGCAGCTTTCAGCACTGAGAATTGAATTAACTGTTTTTATATCTGAAAAAAAGGCCAGTTCACCCACCATTCGGAAGACTGTGGCTGTAGACATGATGTTAAACGTTGGTTCTAGTTTGAGTGCTGTCAATACTCTTTCTAAAACTTCCGGAACACGGTTTCCAGCAACTCCACTCAACAGACAGCCATAATGAAGCTTCCTTGATGCCACTAATTGCATGGACTTATTTACTTTCTTTGATTTTTTAGCTCTCATCTTTTTCAAAATTTGTTTTTTAACTTTTCCTTCCAAGAGTGCAATCATTTTCTTATGTTTTAAGACTTTCATTCGCAATTCTTCCTTTACTGCAATGCTTGAATGTAGTCTCTTCATCAGGGTTGCTTGAGTCTCCGTCTGGGTTGCTTGAGTCTCCGTCTGGGTAGCTGGAGTCTCCGTCTGGGTTGCTGGAGTCTCCGTCTGGGTTGCTGGAGTCTCCGTCTGGGTAGCTGGAGTCTCCGTCTGGGTAGCTGGAGTCTCCGTCTGGGTAGCTGGAGTCTCCGTCTGGGTTGCTGGAGTCTCCGTCTGGGTTGCTGGAGTCTCCGTCTGGGTAGCTGGAGTCTCCGTCTGGGTAGCTGGAGTCTCCGTCTGGGTAGCTGGAGTCTCCGTCTGGGTAGCTGGAGTCTCCGTCTGGGTTGCTGGAGTCTCCGTCTGGGTTGCTGGAGTCTCCATCAAAGCTCTTGAGGTAATAGAATGGCCCACTTCTTCACAGGTCTTCTCAAATTTAATAAAATTTCTTCCAATATGTCTTAGTCTGTAAATTTTTCTAAGACTCAAAATTTTGTTATACTGAATTGCAGGAAAATTATTTTTGGCATTTTCCAAGGATGCCCATTGCGCTGCCGCCCTCAGTGACTTCTTTTCAAAAATCTTCTTGAATATATGGCCACACAGGACTGGTTGTCCACATTCAACAACACTATACTTTTCCAAACATTGTTCAGTTCTGGACATCTGGAAATGCCAAAGCAAGAATAAATTTAAGTATTAAACAAGTAAATTAAGTGTGTGTGTGTTTTAGTTAGAATTAACAATACTTGAATGAAAATATAATGCTAGCATCAGCTTTTATTTTTATGTAGGTACTGGTATGAGATTGCTAGAAAATGAGCATAGCAGGATAATAACGGCCTCAAAATTGACAAAAACATCGTCAAAATCTTTGTTATTAAGAGGAAAGAAAAAAGTAATTTTTTAAGTATTTAAAAAATTTTCTGTCTTCATTAGAGCATTCTAACTTTTGAGTGAAAAACCTTGTTTCTTTTCTTCAGCGGAACTACTACTAAATAACATGGCAAATTCTTGGTCCATTTTTTTTATGGCAGACATTTTGAAAATCTTGCAAAAATGAAAATAATTGTTGGATTTTAATTAAACTTTTAGAAACTATTCATAAATGATGGAAATAAATTTTTTTTACCATGGCTTAAAAAAAAAAAAAACAAAAAACGTTTATGTCTAATTTTTTTTAAAGTCATGATAAATTTTTTTTTATTTAACCACCCCCAACTAATTTTATGAAATTCAAATCTACATTTTTAGTGATTAATTAGTTAAAAGCACAAGGCTTTGAGGAAAGTAAATCATGTCTTGTTTTTTTTTTTTTTTTAGCTGACATCTTTCTATCTTAAAATCAGCTCTGAATTCTAACATACAAAACTCAATAAAACAAGATATTATTTAATTTCAAAAGCATTTAGTTACTTTTACTCGCAATATTATGGATAAAATTGTCTGAAAGCAAAAAACGTTTCTGATGAAAAATAAATTTTTACAACAATTGTTATTTCTTAAACTTTTCTTTTTTACATTAAAGTTGTTAAATATTCTAGAAGTAATGAAAATGGTGCAGTTTAGTCACTGGTGTTATTAAGTAGATATATATCATTACAGATTATAAACTAAAGCTGGTTACAATGTTTTTTTTTTGTATCTATAAAATTGCTTAATTCAAATATACAGAAGACCAGAAGCATCATGAAAAGAATAGTCTGGCATGTGGTTTGCGTTGGTATAAATGTAGTTCTCCATTGTTAGACAGCCTCTTCAATACATTGTTTATGTGAAACACACGTGGAGAAATTTTTGATGTTTTGTTTTACTTAAGACAAAAAATTTAAACTATAGCCTAAAGTGACGATCCAGTCTGATAACAATTGCATTGCATTTCTAGACCGCTGTTCTTTTTTGGCTATGAATAATTAAAATAAGAGTATATGAATACGTAATTATGAGAAAAAAGATTGCTTTCTCAATAATCATATTAAGATTAAAAACATTTGAAAAAAATTAAAAGAGAAAAAAAATTGTATATTTCATATTAGGGTACCTAAATTATTATGTACCTATTTTATGAAATTTACGTGTTTCTTATTTTCATATTATCTCAGTTACGACATTTTTCCATAAATGAAATATCAAAATTAATAAAGTGAATGGAAATGCAAATAACACCGTAAAATATGTAATAAACGTATATTAAATTATGTACACTTAACCTTTCATAAGGTACCTCATTAATTTTATCTACCCTGCTTATGAATTTTTATCTCACTTTCAACAATCTTAGTTTTAAAATTTTCCTTAAAAATAAGCAGGTAAATAAGTTGGTTCAATAAAAAGCTAAACTATATCACTTCTTTCCTTCCGTACGAAACACATTCCTTGAGTACGCTGTCAATACTTGGTGAAAGCATCACTCATCACGTAAGTTGCACGTCGCCGCTTACAAGACCTGCTGTCTCTCGTTTTTAAAATACATTTTTCGGTGGATAAAGTAAGAAATGTTTGTTTTAAAATATATTAAATAAACTTTAAAATTTCTAATTCTGTTAAAATAAATTTTAAAAATAGTATAATTGATTTTTGACAAAATTTCAAACGGAAAAAGTAACTTTTATTTACAAAATTGAAAAAAAAAAAAAAAAAAAAAAAAAGTGACGATAGAATTTCAAGACTAAAAAAAAAAAGAAAAAAAGATTTTAAACGACAATATGCTAAGAATGATTAAAAAATGTAAAAAAATACTTTGATCTTTCCTCTTTATACTAAACATTTAGATAAGTAACTCCACGAAATCGCTAAAAAAATGGAATAGCAGGGTGAAAAAAACGCTAAACTTGATGTAAACAAAATTTTATCGTCTAAATGCTTGTCATCATGAAGAGGAAAGACCAAAGTTTTTTTTCATTATTTTTAAAAAATTTCCCTTCTTAGAACATTCTAAATTTTGATTAAAAAAACATTGTTTATCTTTGTATCACCGTCACTAGTAAAATAACATATATAATTTTTAGCACGTTTTTTTTTGTATGACACCCATTATTTTGGGAAATCTTGCAAAAATAAAAATAATTGTCGGATGTTAATGAAACTTTCAGAAAGTATTCACAGATGATCGAAATTATTATCAATATTTTTTTTTTTTATTAAAGTCATGGCAGAAATATTTTTTTTATATTTACCCCCCCCCAACTAATTTTATGAAAACTAGAAATTCGCTCGCGTCTGGTTTAGTGATTACAATAGTTAAAAGTTTGTTTTGTTTGTTTTTTTAATTGGACCCATTGTACCTGAAAATCAGCTCTGAATTGTAATATACAAAACTCAATAAAACAAATATATTATTTAATTTCAAATGCTTTTATTTGCTTTTAGTTGTTTTTATGAATATGGACAATATTTTCTGAAAGCAAAAAATACAGTTGATTTGATATTTTTTAATTATAATAGAATTTTTACATTAAGTTGTTAAAATATTGTAAAATTAGTTAAAAGCAGTGTCGCGTTTCCTAAGTGTCCTTATGAGATAGATCTTGTTTTAGTGCTTTTTAAATTGTATTGTTTTGACTAATCCGAAGACCGAACGGAATTAAAAAATGTAATTTTGTCTTCCAAAAAAATGTTAAAACGGTTGTTATTAAAAAGTACGGGAGGTAACAAGCAATAACAGGTCACGTGACTTGAGTGTAATGGTCTGCTTCATTATTGCAAAGATACAAATGTGCAGTTTGAATTAGCGTTTTTTACTCATTACAAAAATTTGATCATTATCCTAAGCCATTTTCACCAACATTACATTTTTAAAAATACCATTTATTTCATTTATCATTTTACATTTCATTGCAATTTCAATTTTTTGAAGTTGTTTTACAGTTTTCACTTTTCTTCAGTGAGCCGTCTTTCAATTTTTCCATTACGATTCATTTTCAATTTTTCATACTGTACCATTTGATTTCGTTTTAATTTTTTTATATAGCTACTTTTTCAATATATTTCTTGAATTTGTGAAATTCTTTTTATAGATTTTTTAATTCATGTATATTTTTTTGTTATGAAATAAGAAAGATAACATATCCAACCGAGCACGTCATTTGTCCTTCCGTATGATCATTCGGATCTCACGTTAGCTGTCGATATGTGATAAGACATCACTCATTGCCTGTCAATAGCGAACGATGTTAAGATCGCCTCCCTTTATTTTAAACCGCATTTTTTTTTCGAAGTAAAAGTTTCTTTAGAAATATATTAAATAATCTTTAAATTAGATAATTTTTGTTAAAATTTTTTTGAAAAACCTATAATTGATTTTTAAAAGAAATATAAACTCGGATTTTAACTTAGTTTAAAAAATATGGCTGATATCGATTTTTTTTGTAATTTCGCTGACAAAAAACAACAACAAAAAAAAGATTTTTAACTAAAATTTCAGACATGCTAAGAATGAGTAAAAAAAATTAAAAAATACTCAAAAAATACTTCGGTATTTCTTCTTAATAATGATATATATATATACTTAAGCAGATAAAAAATTTTTTCATCAAATTTAAGGCCTTTCTTGTCAAGCTATATTGTTTTTGTTTACATTTCGTGGAGGTACCAACTTAGACAATAAAAAAATTATTTTCGTCAAGTTCAAGGCCGTTTTTCTCATGTTATGCTCATTTTTACAGCAATCTCATACTAGTTCCTGTTTTTATGTAGTCTTAATTGAAATAAAAACAAATAAGGGATCGAAGGACTCACAAATCATTAATCTTCATTGAAACAACAACAACAAAAAAAAACATTGAAAAACTATTGAAACAAATATAATTGAAATATAACTCACTAATGACAAACTCAAAAAATTAATGAAGTTTACTAAGTATAAAAAAAATAAAACGGTACATCGTCGAATTTTATCAAATTGTCTTTCAAAATTCAAAGCCAGGTGGGGTTCCTTCTCAGGGCTTTTTCTTAATTGAAAGAAAAAAATGATTAATGACTCACTGAAGACAATAAATACACAAATTCAAAACATTAATTGAAATACTTGTAAAATAAAAAAAATAAAATGGTACTTGCTTTCCTAAATGCTGTAAAGTGTAATGTTGCTACGGGTTCGTCTCTCTCACAGCTCCAGTCGTCTCCTCTCTCTCGGCTAAATTTTTTATTTCAGTTAATTACTTTTTTTTTTTTTTTTAGGTTCAAATAAGTTACTTGAAACTAAAAAAAAAACTGATGACTCTTGCTATAAAACAGTAAATACAAAACAAAAATTAGAAAAAGTTCTCAATTAATACGTATTCACTTGCAGAAATCGCCAAATTTCTAAGCCGGTCAGGGGAAACAACTTTTAAACCACGTGACTTTTTATGGCGTTCATGTTTCTTACAGTCATCCGTACATTTGAAATAAAATCGTTTTCATACACACACACAAAAAGCAATGTAAAGTCCTATTTTAAATACGAATGGTTGTAATAAGTTTTAACATTTATGATCTCAAAAGAGACCCACTTAATAACAATATTGCTTAAAAGGCTCAGTTTTGAAAATTAGTTTTAAAATAAAGATTTCCTGAAAGCAATAAATACACAAATTTAAAAAAAATATATTGAAATATGTATAAAAAAAATAAAACAAAATGATACTTAGTAACTTGTTTTTCCAAATTTTGTAATGTTGCTGCTTCTTCTTACGGATTCGTCTTCTTTCTAGGTCAAACTTTTTATTTCAGTTAATTATTTAGTTTTTTAGTTCCAAGTCACTTGAAACTAAAAAAATAATTGATGATTCTCGCTATAAAACAGTAAATGCAAGACAAAAATTAGAACAATTTCTCGAAACGTATTATTCGTTTGAAGAAACCGCCAAATTTCTGAGGCCGTCAGGGGAAACAACTCTTAAATCACGTGACTTTTATTGTATTCATGCTTCTTACGGTCATCCAAACATTTGAAATAAAATCGTTTTCATGCACACACACACAAAAAAAAAAAAAAAAAAATGTAAAATTCTATTTTAAATACTAGCGGTTTGCCGATTGAAATAAGTTTTTAAATTTATGATCTGTAAAGATATATTTACTTAATAACAATATTGCCTAAATGACTCAGTTTTGAAAATTAATTTTAAAATATTTAAAAACAATAAAATTGTATAAGAAATTAAAGAAAACAATTTTTGTAAAAATTTATTTTTCATCGAAAAATTTTTTTGCTTTGAGATAATATTGTTATTTCAAAAGAAAACTTTAAATAATGTCTTCGTTTTCATTGGGTTTTAAATTCAAAGCTGATTTTCAGTAACGAGTGGTTCGATTTTTTTTAGCATGTTAAATTCTTCAAAGACTTCTGCTTTTAATAATCAATAAAATGTTCAGCACTAATTTTGTAGAATTTTCATAAAGTGGGTAGGGGTGGGGGTAACTACAATATTCAATTTTCAATCATTTGTAAATAGTTTCTGAAAGTTTCATTAAAATTTGGCAATTTATTTTATTTTTGCAAGGTTTTCCAAATTAAAGTGTGTCACTGCAAAAAAAAATGCACTAAAGTTTGCTTGCTGTTTTTAAATTTTAGACTTATTTCAATTTCATCGTACTTCTGCTGACGCAAAGAGAAACAAGTTTGTTTTTTTTAATGAATAGTTCTAAAAAAGGATGGAAATATTTGATAAAATAATACTTTGGTATTTGCTAAACATTTTGACGACAAAACTTTGTTTTTATTAAATTTGAAACCGTTTTTTTTACTTTCTATCATGCTTTAAGTGAAGTGAAACTATGATGTTACGTTTTTATCTTGTGCACACAAAAAAAAGGTAGTTAAAAAATTTAAATGAAAAATGCCTACAGTACACTGTGTAGTGTAACAGTAACACTAAGTGTGTACTAAAGGTAAAAGTCTAGAATCAGGGCCACAATTCGCCAGTTATATATAGTTTTTAAATGTTTTCAAATATATTTTCGAAATATGCATTCCCATTCATGCGGATGTTTGGTTCATGAGAAAACGCTTTAGCCTTTTAAGTCAACTATTCTCTATTGTTTGAGTATAAAAGATTCATGCTTAAAAAAACAACAAAATTATTTTCAATTTTCATGAATTAACTTTCTGATTGAAGCTCCCAGATCATTTATTTTAGTTCATTACAAGCGGACCAACCATCTCTAATGGTCGTAGAACCTTGTTCAATAGGTCTTTGAATGAAATTCTACAAAAAAAATTAAAATATTGAGCTCTTTCAATTCATCTGAGCCATAACAGGAGCACTCGGCCGCGATTTTCGCGTAAGCGAATTATGGCCCCGATTCTTATGAATTTTTTTTTTTTTATCGAAAAATACCTATGTGCCTTCCTTCCTGGGCCTTCACACATTATGATTAACGAGTGTTACTTAAAAATAAAATAATTAAACCTGTAGGAAGTATAGTTGAAATTTTACTTAAAATGTTTGGAAATTAGGGATGTTTGTTTCTGTGGTCTCTAACAAACAGGTTAAAAAATGCATGCTATTGAAATTTAAGAGGTGTGGGGCGGTAGAATGTTTTAGTTTTCGGGATGAGTATAAAAATGATTATTGTCCATAATACTTCCCAGACACTAAGTAAAAAACAGGTCTTCGGTTTCCGACCCTTTGAGGTCGGAAAGCTGTTAACTGAAACCGGGAACTTAGGTGTTACATTCTCCGGATGACTCAGCTTAAAGTCGTATCTTGGTATATATTTTTTTTTAATGCCGAGTTTCTTCATAACGCAAACGAGTCTCCACAGATGCCTTTTTTTTGTCCCTGACTTGCTATGTGGTTTCTTTCTGCTTTATGTTGAGCCATCTTGGAATTCAGAGTTGTCCTTGTCTAATAATGGCTGCCACCCAAACCAGCGAGTCTATTATGCTATTTTTAACCCATATTCAAAGAGGAAAAATGGTTTTTGTTTTTCCTACAAGCTATAATGCCAGAAGTTGAATTTAACTTTCCATGTTGATACATGTACATCTCTTGTATGCAGAAGAGGGGAGTTCAGAGGGTGTGAGGGCCCCGGGATACATATAGGAATGGTATTTAGCTTATATTTAATTTCAAGTGTTTATTTCATTTCATGTTTTTACGTATTTAAAATGTCTTCCTTTCTCACATTTCTCAGTACTACTTGAGTCTTAGGGACGTACAATCAAGAAGTTTGCCCTGCTGGCATCACTGATAAAAGTGGACACTGAGATCAACACCAAGTAGTGACAATCTGTTTCATGCCTGAATGCAATTTCCAGTCATCAATTTTCATTGAAGCATGCAACAAACTGTTGGCTTAAATTTTTGTTTCTTATATTGTCTATTTCTTTTTCTATAAATTTGAAAGAAAAAAAAATAGTAGTATAGACTAATTTATCTGCCAAATCATTGAAAAGCACATATTTGCAGTAAAAAAAGAAAAAAAAGTTGACTATAATTAATAATTTAATAGTGTTCAATGTTGATTTCTACATTTTTTCCTTTGCCTTCCAGGAAAATGAAGCACTCCAGCTTGAAGAGGATTGGGAGGAGTCTGTTAGCTGGACACCTTTAGCAAAAACTCTTTACATTGCAAGACAGATTGAGGCTCACCCAGAAATGGAAGGAGTTTGGTTTAGTCTTTGCTATCTGTTCACACAAAATTCCATAACTTTGCTCCAAAGGAAGTGAATAATAGCCAATTTAAATGTGTGTAATATTCCACACACCATGCAATACAATCCAGATATATAAGTTGACTTTCCTTTTAATGAAAGTCAGTTTGCAAAAAAATAAAGTTTGCAGAGAGATTATGACATTAATTTTTCTTTCTTCTTATTAGAAACAGCAGTGTGACATGAAATTGTTCAAAGCAGAGATTATCATGGAATTCCTCTTCGTAGAGAATTAAAACAAAACAAAAAAACTCCCACCTATCAGCCTTCTACTACCTTTTGGCAAACTACTAGAAATCCTAATCAATGCTGAATTAGTGAAGCATTTCACAACACAGAGCTTTTTTTTTTAGGCAAGCAATATGACAGGATTTTCTCTAGGTCAACTGCTGATGTATAAATAATTATTGCAGAAAGAGTCTATCAAACTTTAGATAAGAATAGTAAAGCTCGGGCTGTTGCTTTGAACATTTTGAAAGCATTCGATATGATTTGGCATACCAGTCTTCTTCATAAGTTGAAAAGATATGGTGTCTCCAGAAGAATTTTTCGACTGATTCAGTCTTATCGAATTGTGAAATGAAAGTCATCCTGAATGGCCACTCCTCGATATCCTTCTGTACTAATGCAAGTGTCCCTCAAGTTCCCACTTTCTTTGATAGTTGGGAGTTTTTTTTTAATTCTATTCAAAGAGGAATTAATTTTCATTAATGACCTTCCTGACGACATCAGCTCTCAACTTGGTATCTATGTTGAGGACACAACTATTTACTCTTGTCTTGATACTAAGTTTGATACGGTCAAATTGGCAGCTGATCTCAAAAACAACCTACAGCCTGTTGTTAACTGGGGCAAAGAATGGCTTGTTAATTTTAACACCTCTAAAACTAAACTGCACTGTTAATCAAAGACACAGCTTTCTGCCTTCCTTCAGCAAGGCTGATACTTGGGTTAATATTCTTGGCTGACATGAAGTGGAAAGACTACATTGAATCCATTCCTAGGTGGTAGAACAGAGACAACAAGCAATGGCTCAGTTGGTTAGAGAGAGCGTATCTATACTCAATGTTACTAGTAATGAATAGTGATTAAACCTATTAATGCCATTCTTCATACCCATAAGTGCCAGTTCACTAAGCTACTTTTCAGAATTGTTGCAGATTTCAAATTCCATCCTCCTGATTGGTTGAAAATAATTCAAGACACCCACCAACCAGTAAATTGTTTTTTATTCCTCTGAATCAAACATTGTCACCTCAATCAATCTCAGAAACAAAGTTTATCAAAAATGTCCTGCCTAAATATTTGTAATCTCCATAAAAAATACATAAATAAAAAAAATTAATTATACTGCCAATTTATGCCCATAAATAGGCAAATAAATAAAAGTTAATTATAGTGTTAAAAATAATTATAAGTAATTCATTCTAAACTAATGAGAATCGACTAAAGAGAATTTTGATACAAAAATTTTGACCTGATTTTCTTCATTCGCTCGTTTTTCTATTTGTTCTAACCAACTCAGTACAAGCAAAATTCCATTTGTCAGTAAACCACATATTCTCAACCCCAAAGGGCTGCTAAAAACAACAAAAGAAAGATCATTATACTTAGATATACAACTGTTTCCGAGTTAGCCTTCCAACATGCTTACTTTAAAACCTTGATTGAAAGCTACTAGCTGTACTTTTGTAATTATTGGCAGATTTATAGGAATTAAATCCTACATATCTATAAAATAAATGCCAATGTTAGTGTGTCACACCTTTTCAATTAAAGGGACACAACTGACAATAGCTCATCTCCTTCAATATAATAAATGCTAATGTGCCAAATGTTTCAATTAAAGGGACAACTATTATTAGCCGCTAGCCATCTTCTATATAATAAATATCAGTGTGTCAATCATAGCATGTCCACTTTACTTCTAGAGGCAGTAGCCCAACATATCATACTATTCTGCAATCAGACCAAATCCGTGAGCAAATTGGAAATGTTCAGATTCCCAAGTTTTCATTAATGCAATTGTTTTAGGGGATTTCCTTATGTGATTTTTTGTGATAATCTTTTGTCTGATGGCAAATTGTATAACTTGAATCAAAATTGTGAAATCCAGCAAAAGTGACCCATGAAATAAAAATAATTGTTTGATCTATGTACAACAAATTGTCTTTAAATTGAGTGGCAGCAGCAGAATTATAAGTGAACTTTTAAAAGCTCACCTTAGATATTAATGTAATACTTAACTGCAACAATCAATTTTGAGTTCTGTAGTTTATTGTTGCCTATTGTATCTACTCCTCCCTACCTATTTTGATGAAAGTCCAATTAAGAGATCCTTTGCAGGAACTAGTTTTAATGCTACCCAATAGGGCAGCTTTTAAGCTAATATATATCTCAACCAATAAAATGCCATAAACAAATCAGATTTTTGGATTAAACAATACTTATAATTAAGAATGTGTAAATGTCATTTCAACTGATGTTCTGCTTTTACTTTTCCCTCGGAGAATGACCATTGTTATGTTTTGTTTAAAAGATGTATTGTTGCTGTTAAATATTTTGAATCCTGACTCAGATAACAACAAATAATTGGGTAGTCACTGATTACAACAGATTTATGTTGAAGACACATTGAAGAAATATACAGGTTGTGCAATGGTATCACATTAGAAAGTGGAATTGGTAAGAAGTATTCTGCTTAAGTTGGATATATTCACCTCATGCAAATGTTAAAATTCCTTATAAGGAAACATTCATTGACCAATTCGAAATAATAAGATTAACCTTTTCCTTACAAGGAAACATTTGGCAATCATTGACCAAACAATTAGTAATGGTAAGATTAGCTGTTTCAATATAAGGAAACTTTCAGCATTCATTGGTCAGTTTTACTTTCAGTTGAAATTTATAAAATCCTTCTCCTAAAACAGTTTTTCAGATTTCTCATGTTAACTGTTATCACTCTTTCTTTTGTTGATGGAAGTTCCATTCCCAACCTTTTAAGATTGTTTGCAATGTCAACACTGGATTATGTCAATATTTTTTATTCAATTTAGCCTTGGGGGAAAAGAACAAAATCAACTGCCACCTCATCCTGCCAGCTGCATGTTAAAAAGCAAACCGGGCCTTCAAGGCATGATTAGCAACCAATCCAGAAAAACAATATCTAGAATTCAAAGTAGTCAAGGGTGTGACTTACAACTCCACCCCAGAAAACCTATCTACTATTGAAATTGTGGAGAACCGCCAAAACAACAACAAAAAAAAAATTTATCGGAAAATTCAGAACACTTCAAAATAAAGGAACAGAATTGAAGATATAAACAAAAACAAATAATATATGTTTATTTAATCAACTTCAATTGGGAAGAGTTCTTTATAAATCTGGTTGTTGGAAGTTTGTACAATTTGGTAGTTGTTAGTTTATGAGTGGGAATTTGAAAGTAGTTGTCATCTTGTTGGTAGCTGTTGTGAGTGTGGTTACTCTTGTTCAGTCTTCTTTTCTTTTTATGAAAATTGCCTTCTCATAAGTTGAGAGAGAAGCATAAAGACAGAAATGTGTGTGTGGGGAAGGGAAGGGGAGAGAGAGTTATGGGTTTTTAAGGAAAGCCTTATTTCAATTTAAGTTTATTTTACATTTGTGTACACCACAAAATTGCAGAAGCATCCATCGTGGTTGTTGCCTTATAAAAAAAAAAAAAAAAATTATTATTTTCGCCTAACTTCTAACTCAAACAAGATTGAAGATTTCAGAAATTTTGATCTTTCTTTTGCAGAACTATTCAATAATAAAACATGCAACTCAGAAGTGGGGGGGATGATTTGGGCCTACCACACATACACTCAAAACTAAACTCCAAATGATCATAAATTGACATTTAAACAAGTTTTTTTTTATCTTTTTATATATATATATATATATGTGTGTCTGTGTGTGTGTGTATATATATATATATATATATATATATATAATAATAATAATATTGTCCTTTACCTTTATTTTTCCTCTTCACACCACAAAAATGCACCATACCTATTGTTTTAAGATTATTTTTAAATATGAAAAATCATTCTTGAAGTTCTCTTTTTAGCTTTAATGCAAAGGTAAAAGGAATAAATTTGTAATACACGTTAAGCAAAGTATATTGTATTTATAGTGATTGGATTAAACTTTTTTTACTTTCTGTAAAAATTGATGATGTCAGCCATTTCCAGACATTTGCAAACAAAATTTAAAAATCTCTTAAAAAAAAAATCAATTATACCTTTATCATTAGTTGCGAAGAGTAAATTTAAAGTTTATATTATTTAGAAACAAACATTACTCATTTTCTTCACAGAAAAAATGTAGTTTAAAACAAGAGAAAGCAGCTTGTAACAATAGTGACTATTGACAGTGATTTCATTGACATATTGACAGCTAATGTGAGGGGAAGTTATCATATGGAAGAACAGAAGTGAATACTTTTAGCAGTCTAATATTTAACTTTTTTTTTATACTGTGACACCAAGCCGTCAGCCGTGGTCAACTCTCAGTCGCGGCACGAAGCTGTACTGTTTCTTCTACCGGTGTTTTGGGGTTGTCGCTGCCATTAGCCTGTGTCCTGGTCGATCGGTAGTCGTCGCTACTCGGCAAAATTCCTTGGGTAAGGATACCAATATGGGACACTGGCCCTTCCAGGGTCGAATTCTGGTCGTCGATGTTAACAGCTTCGCCAGCTGTACCGGTTCAATACCAATTCTATCGTTCCCAACTCACTGGCAACGTCTGGTTACTGGAGTAACTGTTTCGATCTAAAGTCTAAACTACCCACGTTGTGACTTTGATCTTAGGTAGATGAGATCAATCAGGCGTCAGGCCATAGTGTAATCCGAGCTCAGACTGAAGGTGGTATTGCACAAGCACAAAGAAAAAGAAATAAATAAAGGAAAAAAAAACAAGAGTTAAGAAATAACAAATTAACTTTATCCGTCCGTTATATACCGGAGTGTGTCTCTCTCCCAGTCCATTTTCTAACAATATGTGACATTTCTATGTTTCAAGCCAGTTGGTATCTCAAGTCAACTGATTTGGATCTTAGGTGATGGCTTGGCTTCGTTTGCCAGCATAACTTGCTATTCGTAGGATAGGTGAAGTCGGATGTCGTGGAATCTCTTGGTCAGCTTCTGCGAGGCAACACTCTGGTTGAGCTCTGAATAATTCCCAAACCAGCTCAACTGTAACTGTTAATAAACCACGTTTGTTTATATGGGTACTGACCAAAACTCAGTGTAGGGCCAGATGTGGCCTGGGGTTCTCGGTAATCTCGATCTCTAAACAAACCTTTTTGTTGTCAGGTCAGGAAAATTGATTACTTCGTAAAATTAATTAATTTCCATTTTGTGGGGTTCTCCATCGTGCATGAGGGAAGGTCGGAGGCGAGTTATCCTCCTAGACTCTCTCTCTCACACTGATATCTCATACCAATCCCTTTAGTGGGTATTAATAACTTCTCTTTCTCATGCATTCATCTTTGCTACCACTCGACCAATGGCATCCCGGTCGTGTAGGTGTTGCTAAGCTGGCCTCCTTAAAATTATAATCTAGAATTTTTGTTTACAAAATCCCCCCCCCCCCCATCGAGCAAAATTTTTACGAATTTCATATTGCCAAACTTATCTTTTGGCCACCCAGAATTCACATAGCCAGCACACCTTACCGGCTCCATCAATCACTGTCGATGTTTGCGATTTGATCCCTTTGTGAAGTTAGCTTCATAATGGAATCCTTGGCTTGTTGAGAAATTAAATTTTTATCCCGCCAAATATCAATTCTCCACTCTATTTTCTGTCTCATGCCAAATTTTTACAAACGCCATATCGCTATTCGTCATCTCAGCGTTTGAAGCAACACATTGATAAGGTAAATAATACAATCCTCTCACCTATGCCAAAATTTTATAACTGCACATTGCTTCTCTCTCATGGTGGACAAATAAAAAAATACCTTGGAAAGATAATTAACATTGATTCTCCCTGTCCTGTATCAGCGAGCGTCTCAAGCCAAAATTTTTATGACCGGCATGTGGTTTGGCCGATATCTTCATATTTGCCTTTCTTTCTATCTCCCTTGGCGAGACATAAATCAATTCAACAAGACCTCACACAATGCTTTTTCCACGAGTTTACTGTCTTTTGTAAAAAGTATATTTTTTCGTAAATAGAATAAAATCTTTTTAACATCGACTGGTCTATCTTCCGGGATAGCTCTTTTTCGCTTTAAGAATTTCTGTTTTAATTTCTATGGTTAATTAATTAGCCAATGACCATAGCTAAATAGTGTCACAATACTTCAGCTTTTACTTTGTTTCAAGATATTTTCTGAAAAAATTAAAAATACTATTAAAATTCTTTTAAATTTCATATCTGCTTAGAGTGGGATACAATTTCATAAGAGTGGTACCTATAATACTTATGTACATCTTTTGAAATCTTAGGGTATTATTAATTTGTATTTTATCCCTTTTTTATAATTAATTTCTCATTTATGAAAAAAATGTCCCAACTGAGATGATACAAAATAAGACCATTTTTTTTAAAAAAATCTGAATTGTTGTACGACAGTCTTGAAAATTAAGCAATCTTTATTAATTTATTCATAGTGAAGTAAGAAAAAGGTTTAAAAATTAAATAAAAATGCAATGCAAATAGTACCAGACTTTCTTGAAAATTTTGTGGCCCTGAAAAGGGCCGTTTTGTTGGGCTTGAACATGCCCATTATTTGGTAAAATTTTTTAAAAACTATCTTGCCCATGGCTGGGACCCTAACAGGTGCTACCACCCCGGGTCAGGGTGTACCTGGGAACAACGGCAATTATGAGACAGTTCCACGCTCCTCAAAACCTGCAACCTAACGCTCGGAGTCCTTGCTGCCGGACGTAGTTTATTGTCGTACACAGGACGGGTCATCAGGTAGAAAATTATAGGACATAGTTAGGTCATGCATGAGATAATCGGCACCCATTTCATATTTGTCCAATTGATAGCCATCATTTTCATACAATATACTATAATATGGATCAGAAAACTCTTTGACCCAACCTACAATAAACTGATCGACTGAATCAATAGTCCAAACATGTTTTATCCTATGGCCGACTATATCACCAATTAATATTTTGTAAATATCTTCTACAAAATCTGGTGTCAAATCAGGGAATTCTGCCTTGATAGCTGAATGTGTGTGGCTTACCTTCTTTAGCTTTTTCTGGAATCTAATTCTTTTGCTTTCTTCAAGTTTCCTTCGTTTTTCTTTTATCCTCATAGCAATTTCTGCCTCTAAATTTTTCCGCTTTGACTTGCGTTGCATATTTTTTTCTGCACTATGCTTTATTGCCAAATTCAAATACTCTTGAAATTGATCATTATCCAGCTCATTGATAAATTCCCATACATTGTTGCGTTTGGATTTTATTATATTGCTTATGCTGGAAACATAAGCTAATGGAGATACTTTCTTCTTCTCGCAGAATTCACCAATGATGCTTTCGGCTTCCATGGTATGCTGTCTTACTGATGCTAATACTGGTCCTGTAAAAGTTTCAACTGTAGTGAAAGATTTTCTATACTGCCTTTCTAAAACTTCAACAGTGCCTTTTATACAGGCAGTCATCATCTGATTGAACAAAATTTGGTTATTTGGGGTAACCATCAATTTTTCTGTTTCTTCTCGTGGCAACGTATTATTAAAGAAGTCCCTTTCAGCAACTAAAATATTTTGGGGGTCGTCGAACCTTTTCAGATTTTCAATTACATCCTTTACTATTTTCATGGTGTTAATGGGACTTTGTTCTTTTGCCAAATCTGTGTAGAACATATTCATCCAAGGCCCAGATAGCGTCTTCCCCATGATTCCAAGCACTTGCAATTCAACAATAGCTGCTTCTTCCTTAATTAAATGTTTTAATTTTTCATCAGTTTCATTTTTTGTAGCCATGTCAAGGATAAACTTCTTTAGATTCTCAAATATGGAAAAATAAACACCACCCAATTTGAAAATTATGTGTAACCGGTTCCCCAGGAGTCTTGGTATTTCATTCAATAGTAACCCTTGTTGTCGGATGAATTCCTTCATTTCTACCACATGCCCAAATTTGTCATTGAATCTTAGCGAATTTAGTGCTACAATGATCTGCGATGCTAGGCACTCACTACCTTTCATGCATGTATTACTTTTTTCCCATGCCAGCAGCTCCTTCTTTATTCTAGCAGAAATTGCTTCTAAAGGATGCACATTACAATTCAGTTCAATTAGGTGTGTGTTCCATTCTTTCTCCAGTAAAAAAACAGTCAAGTGGTTGACTGGAGCTCGATCTGTCAAGCAACATTTTATTTTTGATATCAGTGCTTGGTAGCTGTCAGCAACACTCATGCCAGACATCATTGAGTGTATTTCAGCCAAGTTTTGTATACTTTCACAAATATGTTTTCTATAGTCTTCTGCCATGCCACCAGGAAGACGTTCAATTGACACAAGATGAGAGGATGATGGTGTTGTGACCATCATACAGTTAACATGAATTCCTTCTTGTGTTGTCGCATCAAATACTAAACTGCAGCTTTCAGCACTGAGAATTGAATTAACTGTTTTTATATCTGAAAAAAAGGCCAGTTCACCCACCATTCGGAAGACTGTGGCTGTAGACATGATGTTAAACGTTGGTTCTAGTTTGAGTGCTGTCAATACTCTTTCTAAAACTTCCGGAACACGGTTTCCAGCAACTCCACTCAACAGACAGCCATAATGAAGCTTCCTTGATGTCACTAATTGCATGGACTTATTTACTTTCTTTGGTTTATTAGCTCTCCTTGTCTTTTTCAAAATTTGGTTTAAATTTTTTACTTTTTCTTTCAAGAGTGCAATCATTTCCTTCTGTTTTAAGACTCTCATTCGCAATTTTTTCTCTACTGCAATGCTTGAATGGAGTCTCTCCATCAGGGTGTCTCGAGTCTCCGTCTGGGTTGCTTGAGTCTCCGTCTGGGTTGCTGGAGTCACCGTCTGGGTTGCTGGAGTCACCGTCTGGGTTGCTGGAGTCGCCATCGAAGCTCTTGAGGTAATAGAATGGCCCACTTCTTCACAGGTCTTCTCAAATTTAATAAAATTTCTTCCATTATGTCTTAGTCTGTAAATTTTTCCAAGACTCATAATTTTGGTATACCGAATTGCAGGAAAATTATTTTTGGCATTTTCCAAGGATGCCCATTCCGCTGCCGCCCTCAGTGACTTCTTTTCAAAAATCTTCTTGAATATATGGCCACACAGAACTGGTTGTCCACATTCAACAACACTATACTTTTCCAAACATTGTTCAGTTCTGGACATCTGGAAATGCCAAAGCAAGAATAAATTTAAGTATGAAAGAAGTAAATTAAGTGTGTGTGTGTGTGTGTGTGGGGGGTATTTAGAATTAACAATACCTGAATGAAAATATAATGCTAGCATCAGCTTTTATTTTTATGTAGGTACTGGTATGAGATGCCAAGAAAATGAGCATAGCAGGATAATAACGACCTCAAACTTGACAAAAACATCATCAAAATCTTTGTTATTAAGAGGAAAGAACAAAGTAATTTTTAAGTATTTAAAAAATTTTCTGTCTTCATTAGCGCATCCTAACTTCTGAGTGAAAAACCTTGTTTCTTTTCTTCAGTGGAACTACTACTAAATAACATGACAAATTTTTGGTGCTTTTTTTTTTTTATGGCAGACATTAATCTTGAAAATCTTGCAAAAATCAAAATAATTGTTGGATTTTAATGAAACTTTCAGAAACTATTCATAAATGATGGAAATAAATTTTTTTTTACCATGGCTTAAAAAAAAAAAAACGAAAAAAAAAAAAATGTTTATGTTTAAAATTTTTTTTTTTTAAAGTCATGATAATTTTTTTTTATTTACCTCCACAACTAATTTTATGAAAACTCTTGAAATTCAAATCTACATTTTTAGTGATTAATTAGTTAAAAGCACAAGGCTTTGAGGAAAGTAAATCATGTCCTTTTTTTTTAGCTGACATCTTTCTATCTTAAAATCAGCTCTGAATTCTAATATACAAAACTCAATAAAACAAAGTTATTATTTAATTTCAAAAGCATTTAGTTACTTTTACTTGCAATATTATGGATAATATTGTCTGAAACAATTGTTATTTCTTAAATTTTTTTTTTTTTTTTACATTAAAGTTGTTAAATATTCTAAAAGTAATGAAAACGGTGCAGTTTAGTCACTGGTGTTATTAAGTAGATATATATCATTACAGATTATAAACTAAAGCTGGTTACAATGTTTTTTTTTGTATCTATAAAATAGCTCAATTCAAATATACAGAAGACCAGAAGCATCATCAAAAGAATAGTCTGGCATGTGGTTTGCGTTGGTATAAATGTAGTTCTCCATTGTTAGACAGCCTTTTCAATACATTATGTGAAACACACGTGGAGAAATTTTTGATGTTTTGTTTTACTTAAGACAAAAAATTTAAACTATAGCCTAAAGTGACGATCCAGTCTGATAACAATTGCATTGCATTTCTAGACTGCTGTTCTTTTTTGACTATGAATAATTAAAATAAGAGTATATGAATACGTAATTATGAGAAAAAAGATTGCTTTCTCAATAATCATATTAAGATTAAAAACATTTGAAAAAAATTAAGAAAAGAGAAAAAAAATTGTATATTTCATATAAGGGTACCTAAATTATTATGTACCTATTTTATGAAATTTACGTGTTTCTTATTTTCATATTATCTCAGTTATGACATTTTTCCATAAATGAAATATCAAAATTAATAAAATGAATGGAAATGCAAATAACACCGTAAAATATGTAATAAATGTATATTAAATTATGTACACTTAACCTTTCATAAGGTACCTCATTAATTTTATGTACCCTTCTTATGAAATTTTATCTCACTTTCAACAATCTTAGTTTTAAAATTTTCCTTAAAAATAAGGAGGTAAATAAGTTGGTTCAATAAAAAGCTAAACTATATCACTTCTTTCCTTCTGTACGAAACATTTTCCTTGAGTACGCTGTCAATACTTGGTGAAAGCATCACTCATCACGTAAGTTGCACGTCGCCGCTTTCAAGACTTGCTGTTTTTAAAATACATTATTCGGTGGATAAAGTAAGAAATGTTTGTTTTAAAATATATTAAATAGACTTTAAAATTACTAATTATGTTAAAATAAATTTTTTTAAAAAGTATAATTGATTTTTGGCAAAATTTCAAACGGAAAAAGTAACTTTTGTTTACAAAACTGAAAAAAAAATTGCTGACGATAAACTTTCAAGACTAAAAAAAGATTTTAAACGACAATATGCTAAGCCTAAGAATGATTAAAAAAATGTAAAAAAAAATACTTTTATCTTTCCTCTTTATAATAAACATTTAGACAATAAAAAATTATTTTCAAGTTTAAGGCCGTTTTTATCATGTTATGCTCATTTTTACAACAATCACATACTAGTACAGTGTAACCCGGATATAAGAGTTGTCGGGAACGGAGAAGTCTCTTATATCCGGGTTTGGTCTATTATATATACATTAACACAGGCTCTAATTTGGGACCAGAGAAAATCTCTTATATTCGGGTTACACTGTACCTGTTTTTATGTAGTCTTAATTGAAATAAAAACAAATAAGGGATCGAAGCAGGACTCACAAATCATTAATCTTCATTGAAACAACAAAAAAAACATTGAAAAACTATTGAAACAAATATAATTGAAGTATAACTCACTAATGACAAACTCAAAAAATTAATGAAGTTTAGTAAGTACAGTGTAACCCGGATATAAGAGAGTTGTCGGGACCGGAGAAGTATCTTATATCCGGGTTTCTCTTATATCCAGGTATCTTATATCCGGGTTACACTGTATAAAAAAAATAAAACGGTACATCGTTGAATTTTATCAGATTGTCTTTCAAAATTCAAAGCCAGGTGGGGTTCCTTCTCTGGGCTTTTTCTTAATTGAAAGAAAAAAATGATTAAAGACTCACTGAAGACAATAAATAAACAAATTCAAAACATTAATTGAAATACTTGTAAAATAAAAAAAATAAAATAGTACTTGCTTTTCTAAATGCTGTAAAAAAAGTGTAATGTTGTTGCTACGGGTTCGTCTCTCTCTCAGCTCCAGTCGTCTCGTCTCCTCTCTCTCTCTCTCAGCTCCAGTCGTCTCGTCTCCTCTCTCTCTCAGCTCCAGTCGTCTCGTCTCCTCTCTCTCTCTCTCTCTCAGCTCCAGTCGTCTCCTCTCTCTCTCAGCTCCAGTCGTCTCGTCTCTCTCAGCTCCAGTCGTCTCCTCTTTCTCGGCTAAATTTTTTATTTCAATTACTTTTTTTTTTAGGTTCAAATAAGTTACTTGAAACTAAAAAAATAAATAATTGATGACTCTTGCTATAAAACAGTAAATAAATACAAAACAAATTAGAACAATTTCTCAATTACGTATTCGCTTGCTGAAATCGCCAAATTTCTAAGCCGGTCAGGGGAAACAACTTTTAAACCACGTGACTTTTTATGGCGTTCATGTTTCTTACAGTCATCCGTACATTTGAAATAAAATCGTTTTCATACACACACACAAAAAGCAATGTAAAATCCTATTTTAAATACGAATGGTTGTAATAAGTTTTAACATTTATTTTCTCAAAAGAGACCCACTTAATAACAATATTGCTTAAAAGGCTCAGTTTTGAAAATTAGTTTTAAAATAAAGATTTCCTGAAAGCAATAAATACACAAATTTAAAAAAAATATATTGAAATATGTATAAAAAAAATAAAACAAAATGATACTTAGTAACTTGTTTTTCCAAATTTTGTAATGTTGCTGCTTCTTACGGATTCGTCTTCTTTCTAGGTCAAACTTTTTATTTCAGTTAATTATTTAGTTTTTTAGTTCCAAGTCACTTGAAACTAAAAAAATAATTGATGATTCTCGCTATAAAACAGTAAATGCAAGACAAAAATTAGAACAATTTCTCGAAACGTATTATTCGTTTGAAGAAACCGCCAAATTTCTGAGGCCGTCAGGGGAAACAACTCTTGAATCACGTGACTTTTATTGTATTCATGCTTCTTACGGTCATCCAAACATTTGAAATAAAATCGTTTTCATGCACACACACACACAAAAAAAAAAATGTAAAATTCTATTTTAAATACTAGCGGTTTGCCGATTGAAATAAGTTTTTAAATTTATGATCTGTAAAGATATATTTACTTAATAACAATATTGCCTAAATGACTCAGTTTTGAAAATTAATTTTAAAATATTTAAAAACAATAAAATTGTATAAGAAATTAAATGCCTAACTAAAAGAAAACAATTTTTGTAAAAATTTATTTTTCATCGAAAAATTTTTTGCTTTGAGATAAACAAAAGAAAACTTTAAATAATGTCTTTGTTTTCATTGGGTTTTAAATTCAAAGCTGATTTTCAGTAACGAGTGGTTCGATTTTTTTTAGCATGTTAAATTCTTCAAAGACTTCTGCTTTTAGTAATCAAAAATGTTCAGCACTAATATCCTAGAATTTTCATAAAGTGGGTGGGGGTAACTACGATATTCAATTTTCAATCATTTGTAAATAGTTTCTGAAAGTTTCATTAAAATTTGGCAATTTATTTTATTTTTGCAAGGTTTTCCAAATTAAAGTGTGTCACTGCAAAAATAAAATGCACTAAAGTTTGCTTGCTGTTTTTAAATTTTAGACTTATTTCAATTTCATCGTACTTCTGCTGACGCAAAGCAAGAGAAACAAGTTTTTTTTGTTTTTTTTAATGAATAGTTCTTTAAAAAAAGGATGGAAATATTTGATAAAATAATACTTTTTGGTATTAAAACATTTTGACGACAAAACTTTTTTATTAAATTTGAAACCGTTTTTTTATCATGCTTTAAGTGAAACTATGATGTTACGTTTTTATTCTTGTGCACACAAAAAAAAATGGTAGTTAAAAAATTTAAATGAAAAATGCCTACAGTACACTGTGTAGTGTAACAGTAACAGTAACACTAAGTGTGTACTAAGATATTTATTTGCATATATTAAAAAACACATACAAAATGTGGCACAAGGCCTAAAAAGGGGGATGGGGAAGGACGGTCATCATCTGTCTTAAACTAAAAACTTAGCTAGTCGCAACCACTGACCCAAACATATCAACAATAGTCCTAGCACCAAAACAACACATTCTTCCATACCTTTCTTACTACATCCACCATAATTCCTCAAATTCTCTATGAAAATCTAACTAGTCCCCATATGTACAATACAAAGTCAGTGGGGGGGGGGGGATAACAATTTAAAAAACCCCAATGTATATTTACAAAAAAAAAATGAACTATTTACAAGAAAACTAAACATACTAAGTGTGTACTAAGTACAACACTTACACTATTGATTGATTATATAATCGACATTCCCCTGATAAACGACCACGTGATAAAATTTAATAAACAGTAGTTCTGATTGTCTAAAAAAGAAGAGTCCTCCGGTTTCAAATACAAGTTTTCTTTGTCTAATGTTGGTAATTATTCAATAATAAAAACAAGCAGTATGACTGGAAATGTAGCCTGTTATATAAATAAATAAAATAATAAATAAATAAAATAAACAACGGTTATAGTAGATACCGTAAGCGGCCCTAAGATTCAAAAGTAAATATTTTGTTGGTCGACGTCATAAATTTATTGATTATTTTAGTTTCAAGATTGAAATTTAATTTCATAGTTTTGGGGGCAGCAAGTAGCTACAATAAACTTCATTTTCTTTTAAAATCTCCGTTATCCAGGTGGTACTGTAATTTATTTTATTTATTCAGCACACAAATTGTTCTTGTTCTCAAATCCGTAAGCGGCGCGGCCTGCATTAACCAAAACAACAACAACAACAACAACAACAATGGCTGACGATATTGACCAAAGCATTAGGGAATTGGTTCAACTCCAAAATACTTACAATACAACCCTTCATGCCATCCAGATTTTGATAAGAGAAATTGAAAGTCTCCGAGAAGTAAGTTCTTTATTTATGAATTAAAAAACCCTTTATGTTTGCGAGATGCAATTATAGCCGTATTTTAGCGTAATTTGTTTAAAAAAACTCGAAGTTATTTAGCTTTTTAAATTAAAGTACTATTTTTTTTAAATGACTTGTTTCACTTTAACAAAATTTAGTATTTTAAATGATGATTAATTATTTATGCTAACAAGTTACAGTTCGTTCAATAAAAGGAATAAAGTTCATTTTCATTCTATTTGTTAAATAAACCGAACTTTTTTTAACGTTTAAAATTTGGCTATTAAAGGTCCCTCAGCTAGAATAATAGGGAAATTTCTTTCTTTTTTGTTAATAAAATTAAAAACTAATAAATGTTTTTGACAATATTTGTCCAGCTGATTGAGTGTTAGCTGTTTTTTTGTTAAATTAACCTTTTGTTTTCATAATGCGTACTTCGGAATTATTTCTGTAGTAATAAAAATGAAAACAACATGTTAATAAGGGTATATTAATTAATTTATAATTTTTAATAAGTTAACTGTTAACACTTCGATAACCGATACTTAAAGTGGTACAGTTTTTTTTTTCCTTAATGTTTGAGAAAAGGTAAAAGTCTAGGGCCACAATTCGCCAGTTTGTATAGTATTTAAATGTTTTCAAATATGCATTCCCATTCATACGGATGTTTGGTTCATGAGAAAACGCTTTAGCCTTTTAAGTCCACTATTCTCTATTGTTTGAGTATAAGATTCATGCTTAAAAAACCAACAAAATTATTTTCAAATTTTATGAATTAATTTTCTGATTGAAGCTCCCAGATCATTTTCGTCCATTACAAGCGGACCAACCATCTCTAATGGTCGAAGAACCTTGTTCAATAGGTCTTTGAATGAAATTCTACAAAAAAAATTAAAATATTGTTCTTTCAATTCATCTGAGCCATAACTGAAGCACTCGGCCGCGATTTTCGCGCAAGCGAATTATGGCCCCGATTCTTATGAATTTTTTTTTTTTACCGAAAAATACCTATGTGCCTTCCTTCCTGGGACTTCACATATTATGATTAACGAGTGTTACTTAAAAATAAAATAATTAAACCTGTAGGAATTATCGTTGAAATTTTACTTAAATTTTTTGGAAATTAGGGATGTTTGTTTCTGTGGTCTCTAACAAACAGGTTAAAAAATGCATGCTATTGAAATTTAAGAGGTGTGGGGCAGTAGAATGTTTTAGTTTTCGGGATGAGTATAAAAATGATTATTGTCCATAATACTTCCCAGACACTAAGTAAAAAACAGGTCTTCGGTTTCCGACCCTTTGAGGTCGGAAAGCTGTTAACTGAAACCGGGAACTTAGGTGTTACATTCTCCAGATGACTCAGCTTAAAGTCGTATCTTGGTATATATATTTTTTTTTTAATGCCGAGTTTCTTCATAACGCAAACGAGTCTCCACAGATTCCTTTTCTTTTGTCCCTGACTTGCTATGTGGTCTCTTTCTGCTTTATGTTGAGCCATCTTGGAATTCAGAGTTGTCCTTGTCTAATAATGGCTGCCACCCAAACCAGCGAGTCTATTATGCTATTTTTAACCCATATTCAAAGAGGAAAAATGGTTTTTGTTTTTCCTACAAGCTATAATGCCAGAAGTTGAATTTAACTTTCCATGTTGATACATGTACATCTCTTGTATGCAGAAGAGGGGAGTTCAGAGGGTGTGATGGCCCCGGGATACATATAGGAATGGTATTAGCTTATATTTAATTTGAAAAGTGTTTTTCATTTCATCTGTTTTTACATATTTAAAATGTCTTCTTTTCTCACATTTCTCAGTACTACTTGAGTTTTAGGGACATACAATCAAGAAGTTTGCCCTGCTGGCATCACTGATAAAAGTGGCACTGAGATCAACACCAAGTAGTGACAATCTGTTTCATGCCTGAATGAAATTTCCAGTCATCAATTTTCATTGAAGCATGCAACAAACTGTTGGCTTTAATTTTTGTTTATTGTCTATTTTTTTTTTTCTATAAATTTGAAAGAAAAAAAAAAATAGTAGTATAGACTAATTTATCTGCCAAATCATTGAAAAGCACATATTTGCAGTAAAAAAAAAGTTGATTGACTATAATTAATAATTTAATAGTGTTCAATGTTGATTGCTACATTTTTTTCCTTTGCCTTCCAGGAAAATGAAGCACTCCAGCTTGAAGAAGATTGGGAGGAGTCTGTTAGCTGGACACCTTTAGCAAAAACTCTTTACATTGCAAGACAGATTGAGGCTCACCCAGAAATGGAAGGAGGTTGGTTTAGTCTTTGCTATCTGTTCACACAAAATTCCTTAACTTTGCTCCAAAGGAAGTGAATAATAGCCAATTTAAATGTGTGTAATATTCCACACACCATGCAATACAATCCAGATATATAAGTTGACTTTCCTTTTAATGAAAGTCAGTTTGCAAAAAAAAAAAAAAAAATAATAAAGTTTGCAGAGAGATTATGACATTAATTTTTCTTTCTTCTTATTAGAAACAGCAGTGTGACATGAAATTGTTCAAAGCAGAGATTATCATGGAATTCCTCTTCGTAGAGAATTAAAAAAAAACAAAACAAAACAAAAAAACTCCCACCTATCAGCCTCCTACTACCTTTTGGCAAACTACTAGAAATCCTAATCAATGCTGAATTAGTGAAGCATTTCACAACACAGAGCTTTTTTTTTTTTTAGGCAAGCAATATGACAGGATTTTCTCTAGGTCAACTGCTGATGTATAAATAATTATTGCAGAAAGAGTCTATCAAACTTTAGATAAGAATAGTAAAGATCGGGCTGTTGCTTTGAACATTTTGAAAGCATTCGATATGATTTGGCATACCAGTCTCCTTCATAAGTTGAAAAGATATGGTGTCTCCAGAAGAATTTTTCGATTGATTCAGTCTTATCAAATTGTGAAATGAAAGTCATCCTGAATGGCCACTCCTTGATATCCTTCTGTACTAATGCAAGTGTCCCTCAAGTTCCCACTTTCTTTGATAGTTGGGAGTTTTTTTTTTTTTAATTCTATACGAAAAGGAATTTTCATTAATGACCTTCCTGATGACATCAGCTCTCAACTTGGTATCTATGTTGAGGACACAACTATTTACTCTTGTCTTGATACTAAGTTTGATACGGCCAAATTGGCAGCTGATCTCAAAAACAACCTACAGCCTGTTGTTAACTGGGGCAAAGAATGGCTTGTTAATTTTAACACCTAAAACTAAACTGCACTGTTAATCAAAGACACAGCTTTCTGCCTTCCTTCAGCAAGGCTGATACTTGGGTTAATATTCTTGGCTGACATGAAGTGGAAAGACTACATTGAATCCATTGCTAGGTCAGCTGCTAAGAAAGTTGCTTCACTCTCTCCAGAATCTATCTTGCATAATAAGTCTACTATTTGCCCATGCTGAGAATATTGCTGCCACATAGTCCAGTGCTTCCTGCTATTTATTTTGAGATTCTTAAAGGCCAAAGGAGAATGGGCAATATTATTGGTTCTGACCTGGCATCTCAGCATCAGCCACTTTTCTATTGCCATAAAGTTGCTTCCTTGTGCTTTTTTTTTATACTTTCATGGTAACTGTTTGCAAAGGCTCTTCACTACGGTACCTAGACTTTATCAATTTAAGTGCAGCACTAAATTGGCAACAAGGTCGCATCAATTTATAGTTGAATTGGCTAGATGTGACTGTAGGTTCTATGCTAGCAGTTTCTTCTCTCATTTGTGGAGCATTCTTCTGACTCCATGCTTTCCAGCCAACTTTGATCTTCAGAAGTTTAGGTGCAATGTTGGTTGTCATCTGCAGTCTTCCTGATTACTTTTCTATCGTTCTGTTTTCTTCATATTTTATGTTTTAGATAGTAACCACTTGTGGCTTTACTGCCTTGAAAATTTGATTTAAACAAAAACAAGGGTTGATATGTTTATAAAATCAACCAACCTAATTAAACAATGAGGCAGTTGAAAAATGACAACCTGTGAGACAAGCCACATATCAGGCAACACTGCATGGCTGTCAACCCGAGAGATTTTGTTCATAACTGGCAAAAAAAAAACGCATAACTAATAATGGTGATTGTAGAAGTTTTGTAGCTGAAAAGTTTCTATATCCAATTGTGTATTACAGGTGTCCTAGTGTGTGTATTATTATATAACATATACAGTATCAACAGAGAAATGGGCCTCTGTATTTTAGAGAAATGTTAGTCATAAATTCTTTTTTTTTTAGTAATAATGCATTTACAGAATTGTTTTTTGTGTATGAAAAGAAAATGAAACCATATCTTTCATATTACATATAAAAATATAATATATTAGATAATAAAATTGGTTATCTTGCTTAAATTTTGTAGAATGAACTACAAGCTGGTTCAAGTTTCAAAGTTTTAAGCAGCATTCTTTTTTTTTAAAAAGAAATCTTGCCAATTTCTATATAAAATTTGGTGAAAGAAAATATTTGAATGTTTATACCAATTAAAAATTTATTAAATCACATTTGGGGCAATTTTATGTCTTTGTTGAATGTTTTACTCATTTTGGTTTTATATACATTTGAAACATTGCTGCAGTTTCTTTGATGATAGGGAGGGTAATAGCTATAATCTTACTTTACACATTTTAATCAGTTCAAGAGAAGCAACTAAATTTCTTGTCTATATTCCTGAGATTAAGTATTGTAACTATTTACATTTTTGGACTTGTCCTCATTTTTATTGTCACATTCATAATCTCTCAAATTTCGCCTTTAGCACTCTAGGTGACTATTTTTGCTAAGCAATAGCAGGAATTGGAATTTTTTGGTTGTGTAGTCATATCCTTCTAGGGCAACATCTAAAACACTCTTGACTGAAATGGAGAGACATGCTACTGCAATTTCAAATATATAGAACTAATATACAAGACTATATTTTGAGGGGATTCCATATACAGTAAAAAAGGGAAGTAATATTTATAAAAAAAAAAACTTAGTATAATTTTATGTGACATGAACACAATTTCACAATCCTGAAAAGCCTTATGCTATTTTGACAGAACTTTCTTGAAAAGAAAAAAAAAAAACCCTGATGGCATTAAATGAGAAAAGTTATTTAATTTTCTTCTTTTTCTAGTGGTGTGGGAAAGTTTAAGTGAGAAATTGTCATCATTGCGATTGGACTTGACCAACTTGAGAAGTGAAGAGCAGCAATAAAGAAGAGAGCCGTCATCATCACAACCAGTGAACCATCTTCAATTTCTGTTCATTTCAAATCATCTTCAGTCTTCCATCACATTTTTCATTTGTTGTGATCTCTTCAATTTTGTATTAAATAATTTTCTCATTTTTGTACATGAACAATAAAGAAATGAATATTCTTTCTTCTCATCTTCATTAAATCACCTGAAAACTTTAAAAATAAATCTAAAATCTTCTGAAGGTTTGTTGTTTTTGTTTTTTTAAATAGCAAAATTATGGTATTTCTTAGCTAGAAGTGTGTATTACATTTAGACAAAACCCAGAATCTTGTCAAGTAAATACCAACTCTATAATACACTAATCACTTTTCAATCATTACTGATGCAGTTTAAACCTTTAGCACTCTGAAGTGGATATTTTTTCTATCAAGCAAAATGTTTGTCTGCCAATACAAGTGACTTATTACTGAAAAACAGTGCATTTAAATTTCATGGTTGTATTATTGCTTCCAGCTAGAGCAACAGCAATAATTATCTTGAGTAAAATCAAGAGCTACTTAAAAAAAAAAAATATGCAGTAGAAAGGGGAAGTAATAATGTGAATAACGCAGAGTGCTAAAGGTTAAAAATGGTCACTCTTCTGAGGTCATGAATGAGTTAATACTCTTACAATATTCTCTCTCAAAACTCAGCACTAGGAGTAAATGCAGTGTAAATGTTCAAAATCAGTTTGTTACAATTTTAAGCAACCCCAGTGTTTTTTTTTTTCTTGACTAAAGGAAGCACAAAATCATTGGTTGCTAGAATATTTGTAAAGTTTTAGTTTAGAAAAACATACAAATTCTCATTTCTTTCAGAGGTTTTATAAATCAGAAAAATGCTAATGTGACATGAAGACATGCATGATTTGCTCTTAGTGAATTTAATTGTTACCAATATTGTTGAGAAAAAAAAAAAAAAAAACATTCAGAAGTTGGCTAAAAAAAGGCTTTATTCTGGTGAGATTACATACTGACTGCCAAAAAGTAGTTGGCAGTTTTCAGCCCATTCAGTTTCTGACCCCAACAAAATCTTTAAACTGCTAGAATACAACAACTAAACAAAAGACAGGTTGCTCAATGGCAGAGACAATTGTCAGGGTCCTGTTTGCTCTTTTAAGAAAGAAAATGTTTAAAAGATATACCAAACTACAAAATGAAGCCAAAATAATTGTAAGGAGATAGTGTTTAAGAGAGGGGGGGAGAAAAAGAAATATATTAGAGACAAAGTAAAAGGAGGGCTGTATGTTTAATTTTTTTTTTCTTCAAAAGAGGTATAAGCACGTGTGCTCATTAATAATATAGAAATCCAACTGCCTTTTTTCTTTTTTGCTAGAGAGGAGGCAGAATAATAATAGTAAATATATACCTTGTTAGCGTGACAAATACCTGCACAGAGGAACCTTGGTTGATCTTTGTTTAGGTTAATAGGTTACATTTTTCTCCCCCACCCCAGTTTTTCTTTAAGGCTCATAAGTTTTACTGAAGAGAAAGTTATTTGCTGTTTAAGCAAATATAAGTACACTTAAAAAAAATGTGAGTGAGGATATGAAGGATTTTGAATAATTTTATTTGAAAGATTTTTTTTTTTTTTTTTACTGTACATTTTAAACCGATATTAATACAGGCTATACTGAAAAAAGAGGCAATCTTAAAAACATGTTAATATTCAAATGTTACTTCATTTGGGACAGTTTTAGGATCCTTTTATATAATGCTCTTATAGCATTTTTCAAATACATGACCAAAATGAAGTAATACTTTCACAGAAGAATTGGCAGTTTTTTCATTTACAGAAAGACTCAACACATCAAGCAATAATGCACTTACATAGAGGAGGGAAGAAATACTCAGATTGAGCAAATGTCTCCCACGGAATCAAAATTTTCTTCTTTAAAACAAAAGATGTTTATTAACATTAGTCTTTTTAAGAAAAACTTTTTTTCAGGTTTGTTAACATTATGAAATTAGTAATTTAATTACTATACTTTTCTAAAATAATTCAAGTTTATAAACATTGTCAAAAAAATTAGAAACCGTCTTTGTGCAACAATTTCAAAATCAGATCATGTCCCACCTCCCACCAGTTAGGTAAAGAACTCAAAATTAAGTGCACTTACACAAAACCTTATTAAAAAAAAAAGTAAAAAGAATAACTGTAAGAGGTAGTAATTTGTGAAGTATATTATTGTGGTTTCTAAACTTACAAAAATGAAACCAAACAAGCTATTTGTAAGAAGAAATAAAAATCATTCACTTGTTTTACTAAAGACTTGGACAAAACAAGTTAATATGAAATATTATGGAAACACCATTAAGAATATGTATCAGTAGCTTATATATGTTTGCTAGAAATTAGTATCAGTTTCCAATTTAGTCATTTTTATTTTAAAAGAAAACAACAATAGTTAGAAGTTGGGGGAGGGGGCAAATGGAATGAACCTACTTGGAATGTCTTAAGAGGCTGGTAGAATAATAATAACACCAGATAAAAAAAAAGAAATAAAATCTCATTAACAGAAGGTTTAATAGTACAGTGGTGTAATTATGAAAATTTTTTTTAGAAAGACCAGACAGAACTTACCCTGCAATTTGATTTCAGAATTTTCCTTCTCTGAAGTGAGTGAGTAAGCTTGTGATAAGCCTCACAAAAAAACAAAAAAGCAAACAAACAATGGTAATAAAACCTCAAATATGATACTGAAAAAGATCATGGAATAAAAAGAAGGTTTATAGGTTAGATTCGATCTTCTACAAAACTACTGAGTTCTCATAGTCAGTTGAAGCAGCTGGTACATTCAACCAGGCCCCCTTGAGTCAAAGAGATGGAAATTCAAAACTTACTAAGAGCTTATCTTTTATTTCTGACTAACGCTGTCTACTTATTGACAGACTGACAATCTGAGTAAAATTGAAATAAAAATTAACTTGAGAAATTAAGATGAAAATTAAAAATTAATAAAATAAATAATAATGATTGATAATGCTATATCTAATAAAAATAAGGACAATCCTGCTATTAACAGTGAGCTTTTTCTGTAAGTGCAGCAATAGAATATTAATTAGAGTTTATAGGAGGTCTAGTGTACTTCAGTTTTGTGGGGGGGGGTGAGTGATTGTAATTTGAACAAATGTTAGTGACACAAATGCCACAAGTTCTTGTTTAAAATGCATGAACCATGAAAGTTTCCAAATCATTAATATCCCCTATCAGATGTATAAACATCTGAAATAAGAATTTGCATAATTACCCAGGAAGGCATAGTAATCTAGTTTCACATGCAAACAGAGAAAGGTTTAGAAAATCATTAACAAAATTAATTAAATGATTTTGAATTTTATGCAAAGCAATTAACATGTTTACTGGTACATGGTGCATTCATTCTATGGTTTTATTTAAAGCAGTATAAATATCTATAACAATGTATTAAACTTAGTTTCTACCTTGTGATATGAATAAAGACATTTTTTTGTTCTGTATAGGTTTTGAGTTGAGTGTTTCAGATTAAATGAATGTAGTTCCCACCCCCAAAGTTTTGTCTACTTTCTATTTTAGTATTTCTCTAAATAAAAAACACTTCAATGTTATTTATTTTTACCTTGATTTATAAAATTATTTTTTCGTATTAAAATCCATGATGCAGAAGTATGCCACTTTTGAAGAAAACAAAGTAAAAAAAAAGTAAAAAAAGAAAGAAGAGAAAAGCAAATCCAATGTCAAAGATACGCAGTATCTTTTTCTTTTTTTTTTTAGTTTAATATATTTAATTTTATTTCCCAAAATAAAGCATAAGTTCGTATATAGTAATTTCTAATGGTAACTAACAAAAACATAGATGGTATTATGTATAACAGTGAAAATATTAAGGATAAATCTGATTTTATAAATACTAAACTGCAAGAATCTTTGGAAATGGTTTGAAATCAAAATTAAAAAACAATTAAAACACTTGAAATTTGCAAAACTTGACAATTTGGTACTAACTGGAAAAAATGTTAGTGATTTAAACTTGTTTTCAAATGTGATAAAAGTTACTTTTAAGAAACTATACTAAATTATTTTTGTGGAGTAGATTTTATGAAATGCCAGCCTTTTTAGAGTTACAAATTTATTATCACTGAAAAGTACAAGCCTCTAAAGCATTTTCTAAAAAAAATAAGATTTAATTCTCAACAATAGCTAAAATTTGCAGCCACGTGATTTTTCAGGATACTGGCACATTCAGTAAGATGTTGAACTAGCTTTGTACAGACAGCTATAGAATGAACAGAAGAATATATTTGTTATATTTTAAGAATCTGAGAATTAGGTATCCTTGTTTGCATATGTAGAAGCTAGCATCTAACTTTCTGTTCTGACTGGTACATAGCAAATCCTATTAAAAAAAGAAAAAGGAGTGGGGCAGGGTGGCTAGAGGATTTAAGATTTGAAATATTGATAGTGAGGAAGCTAGATTATTGGAACTATTTCTGAAATAATTTTAAGATTCTGGTCTGTGCAGGCAAAAAACTCAAAAGATGAAAACCTCTACTACATTATACAAAATGTAGCAGAAATACTTCCCACATAATGGTAAGACATTAATGGCAATGGTATCTTCATCTAGTAGTTTTACCATTATGTGGGGGGTATTTCTGCCACACACTGTACATTTACATCAGAATGCTATAATTTCTGTGACTGTTGAGTGGATATTGAGTCTGGATAGAGATAAAAGGAACAGTAAAATTTGTTGCTATTAAATAGTAGGTATATGTAAAAGTTTCCAGTCAAGTGTTGACACAAGGCCAATAAATTTGGATTGCTGTTTCTCATTTCCACATGATGTAATCCATAAGAGACAGTTTCGGATTAAAGTTCATAAGCTTCATTTAATGATAACTGAAGGATACACAGGCTAAAACTAAGTTTAAACACATATGGAAACAGAATTTGAAGTTTGAATGTTTCATGAATAAAAGTTAAAAATTAAAAATTGAAGGAGAAATTTAAATTCATATGATAAAATAAATTTTTAATGCTTCAGCAAAAAAAAAAAAAAATTATTGGGGGGGGGTGTTGAAATTGCCACTGGGTGCAATGACAGTCATGAAAAGGAGCTATAGTTAGTACCAGTTAATCCAATAATAATAAGAGATCGAGCAAGGTCAGAGGGGGAAAAAAGAGCTGGACAATAAAATAGAAAAAAGAATTTTTAAGTGTGAATATTATTTTACTTTATTGAGATCCTAAAGTCTACTTGTCATTTACAAGTTTATATATAAATTGTTATTAACAGTATATTTTAAAAATATCTATTAGAAGAATTAAAAAGTGCATAAGGTTTCTACAGAATCTAAGATATGAAAATGTTGCAGATTATTAAAGATATACATGCCTTCCTTTATTGATAAATTAAGTTACAACAAACAAATCAATAAATTAATGTTATATTATGGATATTTAATTTCCCAAATCATGAATCATTAAAAATGATAAAAGTAGTTGAGATATGTTTTGAATAATAGTTAATCTGTAAAAGAATGCTATGTGCCTGTATTTGTAAAGAAAGTATTGCAAATTTCAAATGAAAAGGATAAATTACTTTGCAAAATAAGCAAACTTTGCACAATATGAAAACAAAAGAAATTCTTATCACTATAGAGTCCATGACATTCCTGTTCTGATTTTAATATAACAAGGTTCTTCTTGTGAGTCCAGTCACTAAAGTATAACAGACGAGAAGAGACAAAAAAAAAATTAGCAGTTGGTTATCTATCTATCTATATATATATATATATATATATATATATATATTGAAAGTTGGTTATCTATATATATATATATATATATATAGATATATATTGAAAGATCTAAAAATTGTCACAGGCCTTGGGAAGAGAGGTTAAATAATAATAATAATAATAATAATAATAATAAAAAAACAAACAAAAGATTATATAAAAATAAAAAGGAAAGTGCAGAATGTGTGAGAAAAGCATTAACGGACGAATCAGTGTCACTGAATGACAAGGGCTCCTGATGCATAACTAACAGATGAATCTCTCATGCTCTTCACCTGACTGGACTGGGCATATTTTATAAATTTCATTTTCATATTATTACCACTGGAGCTTCGTATGCTCTCAATTGCCTAAAAGAAAAGAAAAAAGAAAAAATAATTATTAAAACTATTAAAAACATAGAATATGAGAGAGAGTATGCACAAGAGGGAAAAATAAACATGTAAGCTTTCGATTGCCTGGAAAAGAAATAATAGTAAAATATGAGAGGGAGAGAGATGAGTGCACACGAGAGAGAGAGAGAGAGATGAATGCACACGAGAGAGAGAGAGAGAAGAGTGGACGAGAGAGAGAGAGAGAAGAGTGGACACGAGAGAGAGAGAGAGAGAAGAGTGGACACGAGAGAGAGAGAGAGAGAAGAGTGGACACGAGAGAGAGAGAGAGAGAAGAGTGGACACGAGAGAGAGAGAGAGAGAAGAGTGGACACGAGAGAGAGAGAGAAGAGTGGACACGAGAGAGAGAGAGAAGAGTGGACACGAGAGAGAGAGAGAGAGAAGAGTGGACACGAGAGAGAGAGAGAGAAGAGTGGACACGAGAGAGAGAGAGAGAAGAGTGGACACGAGAGAGAGAGAGAGAAGAGTGGACACGGGAGAAGAGTGGACACGAGAGAGAGAGAGACGAGTGGACACGAGAGAGAGAGAGAGACGAGTGGACACGAGAGAGAGAGAGAGAGAGGAGTGCACACACGAGAGAGAGAGGAGTGCACACACGAGAGAGAGAGGAGTGCACACACGAGAGAGAGAGAGGAGTGCACACACGAGAGAGAGAGGAGTGCACACACGAGAGAGAGAGAGAGAGAGGAGTGCACACACGAGAGAGAGATGAGTGCACAGAGGATCGAGAGACAGAGAGTGCACATGAGAAACAGCAAGCATGAGAGACAGAAAAATAAACATGTTTATCAAAAGATATTAGCAATGGAGTGTGTTACTTTTTGAAATCCTATGTTGCAAATGTAGGTATACAGTAAGTATTATATTAGTGGTTCTAGGATTCATTTAATTCTAGAAAATCATTTTTAATATTTTTGTTTTCGTAATTTTTATTATAATTTTTATTTTTTTTTAAATATTAAAAATTAATGTTTTGCAAGTTAAGAGGTGTGTGTGAATGACGGGGTAAATAATTTGAATATTTGAGCAATTGATATTGTCATTACTGATGTTTTCATATAGTCAATACTATACCTGTCTATATTTCAATATTACAATATGTTTTGTGCACACATTTTGTTTTTCATTACTGTATACCTATACAGAGTTAAGTAATCAATTGGTCTTGCTGATATAAACACACTTAGGTTAAAGTCTTTCATTAAGTACAGTGATACCTTGGCTTAAGTCATTTCGAGTTAGGTCATTTTCAAAGATATGTTGGTTTTTCTTAAAACTATTAGAAACGTCAAAACATTAAAATAATAATAAACACATATAAAATCATATTGTGTATACTATATATATATATATATATATCAAAAAAGCATCAAAAAGAAAAAAAATTAGCATAATAAAGCATAATAAAGTATGCTCAGCAGATGTTCTTATTTCAAATTCCTGCTGATGGGTGGCACTTGTGCATTGCTTTCCTCTCCAACACCGATTTTGAATTCAAACTTGTTTACATCTGTGCTCTGCCGTTGACGTTCTTTCAATTACATTTCACTTGTGATTTTGAATTCATTTTTGCCAAAAGTCCCAGTGCAAGTGCTAATGCTAAGCATAAGGCATTGTTGGAAGATAAGGTGGAAATTAATTATTTCATTCAGAATATTGTATGTACATGTAAATACTGTAATGGGCAATGGGAAGTACTTATTTGCAGTTTATAGTGTGGTTATTTTGACTAGTCGTTTTTCAACTTAAATTTTGACACTTGGAACCAATTAACGGCGTAGGGTGAGGTATACCTGTATTAAGAACTCAAATATGACAAAGAAACACTGTTAATAGCTTAATCATTACAATTCTTTTTTCTTTCTTGAAAAATGATATCAATGAAGCATCATCAATTATGTGCAAGTCATACATAGCTAAGTTTCCCTGAAATTAATTTAAATATTTTGAGTAGAAAGAGAAGATACTCAACATTAGTCATATAAAAATGTAATTTATTTAATTTATTAATGCTTCCACAGTTTGCCACCAAGATCAATGCATAAAAATGATAAAATAAGCTAAGAGTTTATCTACTTCAGAAATTCTGTATGAAAATTTAGAAAGATTTTTGTTGTCTAATGGGCTTACAGCCATATCACACTGAAACACGGGTTCATGTACGATCACTGAAGTTAAGCAACGTTGAGCCTGGTCAGTATCTAGATGGGTGACTTTGGGAATACCAGGTGATGTAAGCTTGGATGTGTGGCTTGTGTAATGAATAACAGCTTGGAATTAGAAATTGGAGAGCCGAGTTCCAATTCTAGTCGAGATAGTTATATCCATTTACATGCAAATAGCCTTGGGAAAGGTATGAATCCACCTCCTCGAGATGTGTGATAATTGGTAGGACTTGTAAGAGTAAATCTTTATGATATACAAAAAATTCTTATAATCTAAAAATGTTTTCCAGCTTTAAATAACCAGTAAAAGATTGATAACTATAAAAAAAAAGAACTCAATCTACAGGTTGTTCCAAAAGTCTGTGTCAAATTATGACATTGTATATCTTAATATCCACTGGGGATATCAAAACAATTTATATTTCCTGAAAGCTAATATTTCCATGTTTCTATACAGGTTTTTACAGGTGTTCAATGTGAGCACCGCAGGTTAGGCAACACACATCCAAACAATAATCCAATTCTTGCCAAACGTGACCAAGCATAGCGTTGTTGATGGTTGCCAAGGTTTCAGTTATTCGTGCCTTCAGATTATCCATGTCTCTGTAAAGGGGAGGTACATACATGAGACCTTTCACATACACCCAGAGGAAGAAGTCACATGGCGTGAAATCTAGATGGCCATCGCAGGAACACAGGATCAGTCTGTCTGGAACATCTAACCAATTTGTCAGGCAGAGTGGTGTTCAGATACTGTCTAACTTAAATGTAATTAATTAAATTAAAATTAAATTAACAGAAGAAAATTTGACACTTTTAGCTTTGAAATGATACCAGTTCAATCATGCTACCATTCACAGTTCCATTGACTTTTGAAACACCCTGTAGTCTAACTGGTTTCCTTCACTTTTAAACTTTTCTTTGCATTTTTTCTGATCCTTGAAACATTCATTTTAGTGTTCTTGCATAAATAGTTTTATAGAAAATTGATGCAAATATTTGTTTCGATGTACTCAAGATAGCTCACTTATTCATTCAAGTCTGCAAAGGAATGTGGGGTCACAACTTTCAACATATTGCTTCTATGGTTTGCTTTTTATGAAATGGACTTTCTATCCCCAGGCACAATTTTTTTTTTTAAATCGAATTTACCGCCAAGCAAGGCAGTAAAATCACTAAGACACAAGGGGTTATTGGGTGTGAAAGAATTAGAAAACAGAAAACATTATAAAGGAGGAAGAACAATAGAAAAGTAATCAGGAAGACAGTAGATAACGATTGACATTGCAGTTAAATTTTTGAAGATCAAAGTTGACCAGAAAGCATGGAGTTGGGAGAAAGTTCCACAAGTGAGAAGTGCGGTTGGTTGGTTGGTTTGTTTTGTTTTACGGCATAGCAACCTCAATGGGTTATTTAATGCCAACAAAATTTTTATTGCTAGTAATATTTTGTTTTGTCAAAAATCCATTTCTGGTAATATTTTTTTCCTCAAAAATGTACAGCTGGTAATATTTTTTTTTCAAAAACATATTGTTGGTAATAGTTTTTTTTTTCTTCAAAAATTTATTGCTGGTAATATTTTATTTTTTTACAAAGTATTTCTGGTATTAAAACCTATTTATAATAATTGACTCTTTCTCCTCTGATATTCCATTGGATTGTTCATGTATTCATGATTGTTCATTTAATTCTGAGATTTGTGAGATTTTTCTTTTTTCTTTTTTTAGTTTGCAGAGTTTTATTTTCAATCTCCATTTCCTCAAATTTGTTTAATGTGCTTATCAGAGTGAGTTGTGTAATTTTTTAAAAAGCATTTTGTTTTTTAATAGCAATATCTTTTATTTTATTTTCAATTATGTCTTTGTTAATATCCAGAAGTCAGATCAGTGGTCTTTGTTGCTTTTCATTTGTGGATTCAGTCATCTTAGAATTTTCTAAGGGCATTTCTACATTGGTATCATTATTTAATTTTGTTTTCGTACAAGACATAGTTTGTTTTCTGTTGAATACATTCTTTTAAGATTTTCTTGGAATGTTGGCCATTCATTTGTATTCAGATTTATTAATTTTTCTATAAGTTTTTTATACTTATCAATTGGAGTGATGCCCTGGGGTTTTTGATTTGCCTTTTGTACTAAATTAGCATAGGTTTTTGTTCTCGTATAGCTTTCAACAATTTTTCTGGCTTCTAGGAAAGGTATATTTTTTGTGTGCTTTACATACATTATTTCCTTTTCTCTCTTGGAGATATCACAGGTCCTTGAAAAGGTAGGGTGTTCTTTGTGGAAGTTAGCACATTTCACATTACTGCATTCATTTTGTGTGATTTGGATCACATTCACCACACTTTCCACACACTTGGCATCCTCTGCAAATGTCTTTGTGGTGTCTAAATTTTTGACAGTTGAAGCACCGCAGGGGAACTGGTATAAATTGCTCTACTCTTTCTATAGTATAGCCAATCCTGATTTCTTTTGGTATTATGGGTTTTTCAAATGTTAGTGTATATGTATGAGTCTCTATAAGATCATTGTTTCTTCAAATAGATATTCTCTTCTATTCCTTTACACCGTTTTTTTAATGCTCTTTCAATTTCTTCTCATGTTGCTAACGAAAGTTTGCGGCTTCTTAAAACACCTTTTAAAGTGTTTAATTTTTCAGGTGGATATGCTCTACATTTGATATTGTTAAATTTATCTATTTTTAGTAAATTTTCCGCATGTTTTTTTGTATCAACTTCCACTAGCAAGTTACCATTTCAAAGTTTTATTATGTTTTTTGGATTCAACCTACTTGATATGATTTTTTTCTATCAGGAAAGATGATAACTTATCCAATTTGATTTCCTCTAATGATTCAATAATAATGACTCTTGAATAATCTGTTTCAATCTCAGAGTCGGAATCTGATAAATATCTTTTGGATTTTTTTAAAGAAGAAGCCATAATAAGTATATATTTTTCATTGGCCCTATCCTCCACCATGGTGTCCAATGTGTTGGTAATGAACCAAGGAGAAACCCATTCACCTTGGCTGAGACGGGGTTACAATACCAGTATATGCATGTCAAGAGCAAGATTCTGGGCCTCTGCCAAATTCTGGTTTTTATTACACAACAATCTAACAGGATCAAAAAGTCTTTTCCTCTTAACACAATTGACCCTCAGCCTCCCCCCTTTTAACACATAAGATAAAGGGTTTGGGGGGTGTTCTGCAAGAGCCAATTAAATAGTATGTTCGGGAGAAAAGAAAAACACATGTGCCAGGGCATGATGGGACCAGCTGATTGATTGGGCCTATTCAACCACCTGTCAGACCAATTAAGGGTCAAAGTGGTGTGTTGCAAGCCACTGACCACTCTGTTGCCGGATCAATGCTCAACCACCAGGATTCCGTCCTAGCGCCTTATAGGTCGCCACCCATGGCCAACATGTGGCCCCATTGGAGTGGGGGGTGTCTTACCCCTCTGCAGAAGTGCAGTCGGCATATTTTACAGCCCCAGCCAACAGGGCAGTGAGAAGTGTGAGAAAAGAAAATTTTATCATAGAACTTATGTTTGCATCTAGCCAATTCAATTGTAAACTAATGAGATCATGTTGCCAATCTAGTACTGCACTTCATAAAGTCTAGTATCATAGTGAAGAATTCAGAGTTGTCCTTCTCCTAGACTGGTTTCCAACCGAAGCTGAAGAGCCAGTTGGTGGGAGGAGGAGGAGAAGACATGGATTCATACCTTTCCCAAGGGATTTTGCACAAAGTGAATATAACAAACTTGATTGGAATTTGAACTTGGCTCTCAATTATACCAACTGCACATACTTGTACTCAAAATATATAAAGAGTTAATAATAGGTGACTCCACAAGACCCATCTTTATGGTCTTCAAAGTCAATCTCAGCCTATAATAGCCCTCGACTGTAATTGCCAACCCACCAGCACCAGCTTTGTATGTATGTTGAATTTACATGGCTTGATTGATTGATTGATCTGCTTTTTATGGCTTATCAACCCATTGCAGGTTATTTAAAGCCAGAAAATGTTTTTAGATTGTAAGATTTTTTTATTTTTCATTTTTTAGGCAATAACGATTTACTGATACAAGTCTTACTAATTAATCCATAGCTGAGAGGAGGAGGAGGAGGAGTTGGATTCATACCTTTCCCAAAGATATTTGTGTGTAAGTGAATATAACAAACCCAACTGAAATTGGAACTCTGCTCTCTGATTAACAATTCTGGGCCATTATTCATTACATCACCTGCATATCTAAACTTACAACACCTGCTGTTCCCAAACTGTCACTCATCTAGATACTGACCAGGCTCGATGTTGCTTAACTTCAGTGATAGCATGGGAACTAGTGTTCATATGTGGCTGTATGGCCCACATGGTTGAAGAATTTCATTAACCTATTAATAGGTCATAGGTAGAAACCTGTAATGCTACATTTTTTTCTTTCTTTTGAAACCTATAATACCAGGTATTATTGCAAAGTATTTGCTATTCAGCTGCATACACATGCACACAAAGTGTTACACAAAAATTTAGAGAATCTGAACAGTGAACTGATTACAGTAGAGACTTTTACCAGTACAATACTTCTTTGATTATCTGGACACCTTGGAATGAAAATATGTTTGGATAATTCAAAATTCCAAGAAACTGAATTATCAAAAAAGAACGAAGAAAAAAAGTAATATTCTGAAAGAAATTTAATGTTTAAATAATCAAATAACATTTTGAAATGCTTTGTTCAAGGTTTTGACCAGTTTATTTTTTTTCATGAAAAAAAAAAAAGAAAAAAAAGAATGCTTCAATTTTTGATTGGCCTCACATTTTTCTGCCATTAAATGCCAAAAATGGGTTAAGTCAGATGTATTTGTAAAAGTAGAATCTAGTTGAAAATGCAACTGACTTAAACATTTGTCAAACATAATCAGTGCTTTGGTGTTTGAAATTGGGCATTGGGGCTGTTGAATTTCAATATAGGCAACATCCTTCTCCTCCTCCTCCTCCTTTCCAACATATTCTGATGGGTTATAAATTTAACAATATTGTCACAAACATTTAATTTCTTCTCAACAGATAACACTGCCCTTTTTGGTCTTATCATTTGAATTCCAGGCCATTTCAATTTCAAAGTGAAAGATCACAAAGTATAACAAAATGACTTCTGTTAGAAAGTAAAACCACAGAATGAGCTGTCTTGTCACAGAGAAAATATTACCACCAATATTTATTTCACATCGACATTCAGAAATCAGGCAAAGAATAACTATCTTTTGTGAGTATGCAAATAATATTTTGAAGTAGACGGTGGAAACTAGCTGCACAAGTAAGTAATTTCTTTTTTCCCCCCCTGATAATTGATTTGGTATTTGTTGAAAGTAGAAAAGATAAAAAAAAAAAATAACCTTCCCTGTTGAAGATTACTTACATGAAGAAGAACCATTATAGGATGTCTACCACAGATGGTATTTTGATATTGCAATAGGTAGTCTGAAAAGGCCTTGGCATCCATATTTTCTATAATATTCATGCCCTGAAATGAACAACATATATCAGTCAAATTAGTATTAAAAAATTAAATAAAAATTAAGGTGTATAAATTTTGTACAAGAGAAACAACTCTGTAATCTTCAGCTGTTCCACAAGCACTGCAAAGAATTCTATTAAAAAAAAAAAAAAAAAAAAAAAAATCTTGGGTTTTTATAAACCACTTCATAATGGCTAAGATAACCTTGAATTAAACAATTAGCCTTCCATTAGTACCGTGGGGTGTTTTTTGAACAACCTACAAAATGTTTTTGCTTAATATTTCACAAGTGGCAAGTTAAATTTTCATAAGTAGCTTTCTGGATAGTTCTTTCCAAGCCTTTGCAGGTTTCAGGCAAGCCAGAAAATATTTTTAGATTGTAAGAATTTTTGGGGGATAATAATGGTTTAGTGATAAAAGCCTTACTAATTAACCCATAGATGGAGGCAGAAGAGGTGGATTCATGCCTTACCCAAGGGTATTCACATGTAAGTGAATATAACAAACACAATGGGAATTGAAACTCGGCTCTCCAATTAATTATGAATGATTATCCATTACACCACCTGCACATCCAAGCTTAAAGCAGTCACCAATCTAGGTACTGACCAGGCTCGACATTATGAAACTAAAAGGAGTTTCTGGTTTTAGTCATAATAACTGTGTAAGTAACAAGCAGTTTTTATTTGTTTACTAAAAATAAAATCTTATTTTTGCAGGTTTGAAGTTTTGAAAGTAACAAAATTAATTTTTAATATTTGTGCTTTAATTTGATATTTCAGAGTAAAATCTTTTGTCTTTATTTTATCATTTTTATTTGTCCCCTAAAAACCATAAAGAACACACAGGACAATCTATAACAAGAAAATTAAAAATTAAATGATATATCTTAACATTTTAAACAGTGTGTTTGAAAGATCCATGGGTACTGATGCTATAATTCCCCACGGTACTAACAAAGGGCTAAACAAATGCACATAGTCAAGATATCCCCCCTAGTTACAAAGAATTGGCTAAAATAAATACTACTAAATGTTATCTTACAGTAATGCAAAAGTATAAAGCTGTGCTTTTTAAAATGTAAATTACAAACATTGGGCTGAGAAGTATTTTCTTTTTCAAGTAATGTATAACTTATTGTGCACATATATGAAGGAAAAAAATTTCAGATATTTCTAAAGACAACAAATTTCATGAAAATCTAAAATTACTATCCTGCAGTTGTGAACACATGGCCAGATAGAATTGACTAACTACAAAATAGTTGAAGAATTTTGCTTGCGATATTGAAATATTACTGCATTAGGAGTCAAAGTCCTTTACAGAAGCAATATTCTTCATATTATACAAAATCTGGAAAATTAATCAACATTAATTAATCTTTCTAATATGAAGTCAATTTTATAATAAATATAAGTAGTGAAACATTTTAATTTTATTTACCAGTGAGTTAAACATTTTGAGAAAGAAAGGTTCATAGAGTAACTTCTGACTGATAAAAATAAAAAATGTACACAAAGAGTAAAAGACAATGCTAAAAATATATTCAGAATTAGAGGTTTATGCTTTCATGGCCATTAAAATCAAAATTCAGTTTGATTCCTAATATCATAACACAACCATAAAAACACGAATATATGGCCTCATACAGAGGATATTTACTTGAACCAAGCCAAGCATGGTATAAATTCATATAAAGCATACAAAGATAGTATGCTTTCTGTTCAACAAGATTATTCAGTCTATATAAACATCTTACAGGGTTTGAAAAAAAAAGTCCTTAGCTAATCAGGAAAATAGTTTACACACAAGAAATAATGACAGTCCTGATTTGTCATCTATATTAATGTCAATATATTGTACAATATTAAATTTGAATTCTTGAGCATTTCTAAAGGATTAATATTTATTTATTAAACACCCATCCCTGCTTCATGAATGACAATATTAATAATGATAGAAATTGTATTTAGTACCTTGAGTTATCATCACTTTCAACAGTGGGCTCTGAACAGTAGCCTCAAACCATACTGAATATTCATTGCCTATAGCAAGCTTCAGGGTCTAGAAACATCAAAAGTACCCTTCCATCTCATTTTGGAGCATCTTTAACATCTGTCCCCTTTTGAATTAATCTAACTGGATCCAATAGACAGCTGGAGAGCAGGTAGGTAGATAGGTAAGTAGAAAGATGACCAGATCTTTCTGTATAAGAAAAGCTTTTTTTTTTCTAGCTCTCCGTCTGAGCATAAGTGTGTGTATATCTTTCTGGGGTCACATCATAAATGCAGATGCAAGGTAGGGTTCTCTAGAATCCAGCTAACTTTGTTCAAGCGAGCAATGGTAACACGATGATAAGATTATGTGTTCTTCATTTGCCTGACACTTCAACTGGTAGTGAACAGCATCTGGAACAGATAAACGATTACACCTGTTGACAGGTAAGTGCATAAACAAAGGGGAGTTTAGGACAATATTACGCTTTGATTTTTTTTAATTTGATTTTTTTTTTTTTTCTAAAATGTTTTGGTCAAAGTTTACAAGTTTTTAAAAACATTTTACCACAGAAATGCACTGCAAGTGATTTGATATAGATGTTTTTGACCTATTTTTTGTAAGACTTTTCACTCTACATATTAAAAAAAAAAAAGTTAAGAAACTGATCAATGGTCACCTATAACAAATATTTATGTTTTTAATTTTTTTCTTTAACAAAATGCCCAGTGAGCAGTTTCAGAATTTAAAAGGAGTCATAGAAATTTTTTTCATTATATTTTAGTTTATATTTTCAAGAAATTTTTATTTCAAATAATTCTTAGCTTTCAAAGATATATTCTAAAATTTTAAAAAACCATTTACCCCTACAGGTATTAAAGGATAAAATGAAGTGTAATAGTGAAAGTACATATCTATATAAATATTCCATAAGCTTCAGTAAGAATCAAACTTATTAAGGATAGCTCATAAAATTAACCTTTAAATAAGAGGGAAAAGCCAAGCTTAAAGCATAAGCATTGAATGTAATAAAAAAAAAAATTATCAAGTCTCTATAAAGTTTAATTTTTTAAATACATTTTCAAATATTAATAAGCCTGGTTATGGTTGCACTACATATTTTATATCTTTATCATTAAATTCAATAATAATTAAAAAAAAAAATTATTTGAACTGATTACCATTTTTGAATATTAGGGATTTTTTTAACTGTTCTGAACTTTTTTAAAGTAAAATTAGATGTTGCCTACCATTAAAGTTGAATTTTACAAACTTAAATTACTTTTAAGCAACTATCATTAGGTTTAGTAACTTATTAACAAAAAAATTACACCCCCCCCCATCTCTTAGGTATTATTTTCAGAGTTCAATGCTTTTCTCTCATATTGCATTTATTGATATATATTTTTTTTTTACTTGCAGGTTAAAGTAAGAATTTTAAAAAGTTATTTCCTTTATTGTAGATTTTTTAAATAATTTTTTAAAAACTTATGAAAACATATGCATTGAGAAAAAAGCCAATGCATTAATGTTTTGATAAAGTAGAAACATTTTGATATAGTCTAATGGCCACATATCTTGTACCTTATTAATGTTTATTGAAATATTTCTACATTAGATAATTTTAACAAGACTTCCTGATTTTGAGATATTTTACACACATATTGTAAAACTTTTTTTTTATGTATTTACCAGGAGAATCATTTTATTTATCATGAATATTATTTCTATATATTAGTGTTGGATACTATGTTTTATATGTAATAAAGATGATTGAATATAAATTTTGTTTCAGTTGCATTAAGGCCAATCCAAAGAGGTACTGCCTTGTGTTGTACCAATGGAGATTAGAAAGTAAGATTTAACTGAAAATTTCAACTATCTACAACTTATAACAAATTTGATAAAAACTAATTTGGCAATATTTTCATTCTTATGACTGTTCATTTAGGAGGGAAGAAGCCTATAATGACATGGCTTTTGTAAAGAAAATGATTTAAATGCAAATTATTATACCTGGTTATGACACAATAAGACAATTTGAGTGTATCCTTATTACAAATAGAATTCTTATTTTTTTTGTTACATACCATTTTATCCAGGTATTCTATAGACTGCCAAATCTCTCCATAAGATTCATCATAAAATGTGTAATTGAACCGGCGACCTATAAACAAACATCAAAATGAGATTTACAAATTTGTATAACTGAAAACTTATTAAAAAATATAAATTAAAATTGCCTTATACAAAGCAAGAAAATATTTATAAACATATTTATGAAAGGAGTTAAAATATTGATAAGGTTATTACATTTCTGCATATCAACTGAATATATATATATATATATATATATATATATATATATATATATATATATATATATATGCTTGAAACTGAAACATAAGTACCACAAAATATTCTTAAAAAAAAATTTTTTTTAAATGCATAAATGATGAAAAGAATGTAAAGAATTTAATAAAAACAAAATTTTATCATCAAAATATACATATTATTAAGTGGAAAGACCAAAGGATTTTTTTTTATGTAAAATTATTTTTGAAAAATCTTTTTTAGAACCTTTGAAGAAAAAATTTGTTTTCCTGGTGTCAACATGGGACCATAAATTAGTTTTGGAAATTTGAGCATTGTTGTGCAATGAAAAATATACTGACTTGGAAATTCTTACAAAAATCAGATAATTGCCAGATTTTAATGAAACTTTCAGAACTTATTCATAAATGAATTAAATCATTTTTGAAAGGTTTGCATTTTAGAAAATTTTGGTAAATAATCAAATAATTCTTCTCAAATAATGTTTCAGAAATGTATATTTTATTTTTGAAAGATTTTTTAATAAAAGAGAATTATGTTGACAGATTTGTCAATATGAACGATTTTACTGATAATCAGGGAAAAAAAATGATCATTCCTGTTGTGGAGTAGCTGAACACTCCCACAAGATGGACAGGTCTAAGACTATTTAAACAGCACTCTCTCTACTGAGCAAAAGGTGTTAACAATTAACTGTTTATTACATTAGTTGGTGTTCGCAACCATGTACCATATTATTCTCTGAAATAAATAATTCTTATTTTCTATATGTCTGTGTCAACCTTTCCTGTTTACGACACAAATCCAATCAATTTAAACTCGGTTTGAAATAGTAATGTAGTTTGATTATTGAAAATATTAAATTTAATCACTTAACTTGAAATTAAAACTAAAATAAAAAAAAATTGATTTTTAAAACGTTTTTATGCTGACACTCACACACACACACGTGTGTGTGTGTGTGTGTGTGTGTGTGTGTGTGTGTGTGTGTGTGTGTGTGTGTATGTGTGTTCATGTTTGAACAAACATGTTGGTGGGGTTGTTTCTGGAAGCACATGTACAAACAGTGTGATAACAACAACAAAGATGGAGACAATAGTCTGTGAAGAATTATGAGAAATTAGCAGATTATTTAAAAATGTCATGTTTGAAACTGATTTTGTCATTGATATATGTTACTTTTTTTTTTTCAGAACATTTAAAAGATTTTTTTTTTTTAATTTTTTAAATTCTTTTTTATTTTAAGATTTTGGTGAGGTTGTTTCCAGAAGCACATCAACAAACATTGGTGTATAGTGATTATTTATCTTAAATGAAGAATTAATAAATTATTATTTTATAAATCTATTTAAATTTCAAATCCTCCCCCTGTAACATTAACTATTCTTCAGAAATTCTTGAAGAATTTACCCTTCTGGAAGAAGCATTTTTTATTGTAAAATCTGTTCTTTAAAATCCATATATATGTTTGCTTGTTTAATGACAATTGTTTGTATATAGATAAAAACAAAAAAACATCAGACAATTCTTATTCAGATATTTTAAAATAAAATACATAAAAATTTACATATCAGTTTGTTCTTTTGTAAAAATTTTTTTTTGTTTTATATATATATATATATATATATATATATATATATATATATATATATATATATATATATATATATATATATATATATAATGGACTCTCCCATCGGTTTCAATGTATGACAATCTGAGAACTTAACCAATTGATTCAGTTATGAATTTTGTGCGATAATCTTAAGTGGCACTTAAGACCTGCAAATGATTTACAAAGGCCACATATGGAGCAAGAGTGAGAATTGTGGGATGAGGTCACTGTTAGATTGGCTGATCTTTTAAATCTTGCTCTTGCTTCTTGAAGACAATTCAGACTAGCAGATTGAAAACTGCTGAGTCCACTAAAACATGTTGATCTCCACTCTACCCGCTCTAAGACTAAGAGATTGAGGTGTTATTAGGTATATTTACAGCTATATTGACTGATATATATATATATATATATATATATATATATATATATATAGTCATGGTCAGAATTATTCACCACCCACTTCCATAATTACAAATAAATCTGTAATACCTCAAATTTCCATGGAAACATCATGTGTATTTTTTCACAAATGATGAAATTCATTTGAAAGAATGTGCAGTGATGCCTATAACAAATTTTTTATTTTAATGTCAAACAATAATACAAAAACATTTAACACAGGACAAAATTATTGGTCCTCTTGCCTCAATAATCAATTGTGTAACCTTTATTCTTGATTATTGCTTTTAATTGTTTTTGACAGTTCCTTACAAGATTGCCACACACACACTGATAGGAATTTCGCTCCATTCTTTCTTGGCAATAGTTTCTAGTTCCTCCAAATTTTTCAAGGGCTTTTTTCTTTAACTTTTTTCTTCAAATATACCCATAAATTTTCAATGGGGGTTAGGTCAGGACTTTTTGTGGGGTATGCCAATACCTTAATTTTGCTGCCATCTAAATATTTGGTAACAATTTGTGCCATGTTTTTCAGGTCATTGTCATGTTAAAATGTCCAGTGATGTCCCAAAGACAGCTTTCATGCACTTTGTTTTATAATATTTTTAAGAATAGCCAAATACTGTTTGTTCTTTATCCATGATACCCTGTACTCTTACTAAGCGTCCTGGTTCAGAAGCAGCAAAACATCCTCACAGCAGAATGCTCCCACCTTCATGCTTAATTGTGGGGAAGGTACTATCTGGTTTGTAAGCTTCATTCACTTTCCTACATACATAACAAGAGTTCATGTGACAAAATAATTCAACTTTGGTTTCATCTGACCATAAAACAGTGTTCTAATATTTACTCTCATGTTCTAGATGGCTTCTAGCATAAGCTAATCTGTATTTTAGGTGTTTGGCCTTAAGCAAGTGATTTTTCCTTGGGTGACAAGCTCAAAGTCCTGCTTGATGAAAGCATCTAGTGACTGTCTTTGTTGATACATTCAACTCTGATGTCTTTACATCATTGACAATGTCCTTTGTTGTTAAGTGAGGATTTTTTTAAACATCTCTAACAATTTTCCTTTCCATTCTCTTATGAATTAACCAATCTCTGCCAGTCCTTAATTTATTCTCAACACAATGAGTCTCATTGTACTTCTTGATAATGCTATGAATTGTCGATCTAGGAATATTTAAACACTTGGAAAGTGTTGTATATCCATCACCTTATTTGTATGTATCAACTATGTTCATTCAGAGCTTCAAGTTCAGCCGTTTTCACTATGGATGCAGAGTGAATGAGTTATTGTGGTATGTGACACTCACATATTGTTTTCTTCATTACCTTTTAGAATGTTATATAATCAGGTCATTACTCATTCATTTTCAAATGGTGTTTGTATTAAATCTCAAATTAAGATAAAAAACATTACTATTGTCATAGACCAACATTATTTCATTATTTGGGGGGGGGGAAATAATTTTGGATGGCACTAATTTTTTAGAAAAAAATCTATAACTATGAATACATCCAAAAATTTCACAAATTATTCAAAACTAAATACAGAATCAACTATTTATGGTAAATTCAGTATTCAGTGAGGGCAAATAATTCTGTTTGCATATATATTTGTATGCAAATATAAATGACAAAAGCACCATTTCAAACAGTACCGATAACTCTTCAAAGTTAGTGATTAATTTCTGCTGCATCACTTTTATAAAGAGAGCACCCTTCTAAATCTAATCAATATTTTTTGAATCTGACAAATGTCAAGATCGAAAGAAAGTCTAAAGAATACTCATAAAAAAAATTAAAAAAAAAAAAATTTTTTTTCGTTTAAAAAAAATTTTTTTTTTTTGGTTACATAGGACATGAAGAAAGAAAAATGTCAACACAAAACTTACCCCAATGGCAGAAATCGGATGAGATAACAAATAGATTTTCAGGGTTTAAAAGATAATTGCCAAATATCTTTCCATAAACTTTTTCCTTTTCTCCTTGTAACGATCCCACAAGAACTGGTACAATAGTAAACTGGCCTTTTTTACTAGATAAAAAAAAATATCAAAAGAAAAAAAAATTAATAGAAAATAAAATATATTAAATACTAATATGAAAAACTATGTAATATTTCTAATGACAAATTCTTCTTTATATCCTCTGTCCCCCTCATGACTCTCCACAATTTCCTGTCTCTTGTAGCTCTTAATATTTTTTGTCTTTTTGGTATTTCTTCTAAATCCTGTTTCACCATCCATTTAGTCAAACCCACTATGATTTGTTGTTTTCCTGTCTCTCTTGCCTTCAATCTATCTTGTGAGTATCAGATTTTCCAAGCCCTCTTTCCTCATTATGTGCCCCAGAAACTTATTGTTAATTTCACTCAAAGAAGGATATGACAACACATCTATGAAATTCAAACACACTATTGTTCAGGGATCAGAGTTAGCTTCCGTGGCAGGATAAACTTTTTGTATAGTATATGAAGTCACATACAGATTGGTAATGGTTAAGACTAATTGAATGAAATTGAAATGGACATCTGTGCTGGAGGATTCATTCTTTTTTTTTCTGTCTGGCAACAAACCCAAGATAACAGGGCCCTTTTAAGCCATTTTTCTGATTCCTATATTTAAATTGAATATATTTTCTAATAAATGTAGTATTTTGAATAGGCAAACAAATTAGATTTGAAATTTGGTCATTTGTTGTACTGAACTAGTACTAAATAAAAATAATTAAGCAACTCAAAATTTCATGAGTAAAATTATTAAAAGGCATATGATAGCAGAAATAATAAAATTATTTGAAATTGATATATTTTAAATACAAATTTCTAGCTGACACATGCAGTACATATGATGTTTGTATGGAAAGTCAACATTTTCATTATCTCAAGAACCAGTTGTGTAGCCTTGATGGAACTTGGCAACTGATCAGAAATGACGCTACTGAACAGGCATAAACATAAACTCTCACAGCCACCCTATTGGGCCTTCATCACAATAAGCAGGGAAGAGTAGATGCAATAGGCAACAATAAACTACAGAAGAACTCCAAATTGATTACTGCATTTAAATATTGCATTAATATTTAAGCTTACCTTTTAAAAGTTCAACGATAATTCTTCTCTGCCACCATTTAATTTAAAGACAATTTGATGTACACAAGTCCTTACCGTCCATACAATTATTTTTATTTCATGGGGTGACTTTCACAATTAATTTCAATTGTTTCCAAATTTAATTCCAAGTTATAAAATTTGTTAACATACAAAAAAAATTGTCAAAAATCACAGTAATGAAAATTTGGGAATCCAAAATTTCAGGATTGCGTGTCCAGACCTAGCCCAGAATATTTTTAATTTGCTCAAGGAGTTGCCCTGATTCCCTAGGAGGGAAGTTGAAAAGTTGAGTTCAGTCACCAGGGAAAGAAACATTCCCCAGCTGGGACACTTTCATCTAAGTATTGCTGCATCTTGAAGAGGAAGAGAGAGGATATGTTTTTTTTTTTTATGGAATGCCACCTAACAGGTGTTTTAGTGAAGACAAGTGGAGTAAACTACACTTTAGAATTTAAGAAAAATTTTTTGAACTTTCAATATTTACAGGATTTAAAATAAATTTTCAAAACAAATCCATATACAAAATCTAAGAAAAAATTATCCATTTAAAATTTTTGAGAGAAAGAATATATGGTAGCCTGATATTTAAATAGATACACATTTCATATATTGCCTGATGTTTAAATAGATACACATTTCATATATTGCCTGATGTTTAAATAGATACACGTTTCATATATTGCCTGATATTTAAATAGATACACGTTTCATATATTGCCTGATATTTAAATAGATACACGTTTCATATATTGCCTGATATTTAAATAGATACACGTTTCATATATTGCCTGATATTTAAATAGATATATATGGAATATTTTTGAGAGAGGAGTTGAAGAACAGTTCTGTCTGATTCTAATTTTTTTTTTAAATCCTTTTTGGCAGATGTTTAAAATTCTTTTTTTGACAAAGAACTTTTCAACAACCCTTGTAAGTAGCAATCTGTAACAATTAACAAGAGAAAATTGAAATGTATGAATGCTTATTAATACCATATATTTTTTCCATAGACAGAAAAAAATGTATGTACAAAGAGAAAGAGAGAATATATATATATATACATATATATATATATATATATATATATATATATATATATATCAGTGGTTCTCAACATATTTGCCCAATGCACCCTTTTCACCAAAAGCCATAATGTCATCCGCTCACTTTACAAAATTGTCTGACTCAAAAGATGCATTCCAAATAATATGCATATATTATTGAAATTCTCCATTCTTTTCCATATTAGTTCATATACATTTACATGGATTATTTTTATAGAGTTGTTTTGTTACACTTATGATGGGCTCAAAGTTCTGTAAATAAAAAAAACAAAAAATGTAAAAGATTGGTCCCTCTCCACCTCTGGCGATCTCCATATATATATATATATATATATATATATATATATATATATATATATATAATAGATGGAGGTTCAGTAAATTCTAAGTTTTACTCTGAAAGGAGCATGCATATTATATATGATGAAAGCATGAAGTATCTTTTCATTACAAGCTGTTCTTTTTCTTTTTTTATCAGGAGCTTTGATTATACTTCTGCAGGTTTCCCAGTGACTTGGGTTGGCTAGCTCTCACAGCCATATTATTGGTTTCAAAGTTTCATGGGACTGCCTGTCCTAGCTATCATCCCAACTCAAATCTTTGTGGCATTTGATAAGTCTGCCCTTCCTACATCTGGGCTATGTGCCTCCCTGTTGTCTACATGGGGTGGATCATCTGCTGAATCACTATGGCAAATATACCAGGACATCAGTTTGTCAAAGACTGACATTGAAGCCAACCGTCACCCAGCTTGTGGCAAGATTCATTTCACTATCAAAATGTATTTCTATACTTTTATAGTGTTTGGGGGTTAACTATTTGTGCATAGCTGGGATCCTAACAGGTGCTACCACTCCAGATAAGGGTGGACCTGAGAACAACAGCAAGTAGTGGTTCCACGCTCCTCAAAATTTCCCAATGGGAGGCCTTGATGCCAGAAGTAATTTATCATCATGCCCAGGACTTGTTCAGAAATAAATATTTGCTTCTTTTGTAGGGTTCAGTTGTTGGTTTCACTGGTGAAGAAACCAATTACACAAGCCATTCACAAGTTAGAATAACCTAAAAAGATGGATTTGGCAAGTGGCCAAGGAATTCTTCTAACCTTAATCCTGCAATCACAAAGGAATGTATTGAAAACATCTTAGGGTCAAAGAACAGCACCCTTGACAGCATTTGGCATGGGTAATGGACCAAGTTTTTGATGAATACAAATAATGTTCAGAAACCTTTATTCACTTAAAACCAAGTTGGATTTCATTTAGACATTTGGTAGAAAATCAATTAAAAATAATACTGCTGATTTGGTATGACATGAAAATTTTTTTCTGTAGACTGATGTTACCAGTCAATGGACATGACCAAAAATTCCAGTGTCATTTTACAAGTTAATATATTAAGTAGCAAAAATATGTTAATAATTAACAAAATTACCAAAGGACATGTTTATAATACTTTTTAAAAGCTCGATATTAAAATATATTTACACATATATAAAAATCAATGTGTGTGCACTGATTCTAGGGTAAATTATGCAACACTTTTTAGATATTTCTATACTTTGTGTGTATCATTTAATAAAGTAAATAATGAAGACTTTATAATATATAAGAGAATCGCAGCCAAAAATAAAGTCAATGAGTATAGCAACAAAATTTTTAAATGTTTGTAGCAGAAAAGTGTCATACAAAAAACACTAAATTAAAATGCTACAATTAAAAAAATCACATAAGTTACCTCCCTTGCATAGCGGTGAAAAAATATTGTGAATTTATGGTGTTAATGCATAACATATGCATTGATATGCAACCCCTGAAGATGCTCTCAGATGAGATTGAAAGTACTTGGAAAATAATAATTATTTGAAAGAAAATTTTGGAATTTTCTACAGCCATCTACAACCACCAAGAAATTCGTCGGTGTCTAAATTATTTAAACAAACATGCTGGAATGAAAATATACTGCCTAAATATATATGAGATAATGATATATATTTTTATATATCAAGAACAGTATTGGGGAAATAGTATGGCAAAGTGGAAAAAGACGAGTTTCATTCTTCAGGTCTTCATTGGACTAAAATTGTGTTATGTTGGTAGGACTACACATGCACATGACAGAAGGATGCTGGGAATTTTAGATTTTTTTTTTTTTTAATCTAACCGAATTCATACGGAAATGTCCAGAGAGTGCCTTAATTGCAAGGTCATCTACAGTAAATTTGTGCCCTGGCTCTTACAACATTTCACCATTCCTAACAGATCTTCTAATATCACAGTGTGGAATACCTACTTACAAAAGTGATGGAAAGAAAAAGACTCGAAAATGAATTTGGTTAGATATATATATATAAAATAAAATTCTAAAATTCCCAGCACCCCTCGGTCAAGTGCATGTGTAATCCTACCAACATAACAAAATTTTGTCCGATGAAGTACTGAAGGACGAAATGTGTCACAAGTAAACTTTTTGACTGTCATACAATTTCCCATATTTTCAAGCACATTTGGTTGAATAATCTAGACATATTTATTTTTATTTTAATCCTCTCAAGTTCATGAGTAAATTTCTTAGTGTCTGTACAAAATTGATCAAGAAAAAAAAAAAAGGAATTATCCATATGATTAGAATTAAAAAAATAATATTTTAAAACACGTACTTACAATTTTTAATAAGAATTTACATAAATTAAGTTACCTCCCTTACATAATAAATTTTTCGAATTTTACAGCATTCATGCTCACATATTCATGTCTTACATTAATTCTTTGTCTTAGTAAATTCACCACTGAAGACAATCTTAGATGAGATTGAAAGTACTTGGGAAAATAAAAATCATATGGAAAATTACAGTTTTCTTCTTGATCAATTTTGTACAGATACTAAGAAATTGATTCATGAACTTGAGAGGATTAAAATAAAAATAGACATAATATATTTGGATTATTCAATCAAAGATGCTTGAATGAAGATGCCCCTCTCTCTCTCTCTCTCTCTCTCTATATATATATATATATATATATATATATATATATATATATATATAGTGTGTGTGTGTGAAATATTATTGGTACACCTAAGTCTGACCTAATTTTTATCCCCCTCCTTTTTGGTTGGGTTGTGAAATGTTCAACACTTCCTTACACACACACACACACACACACACACACACTTCTAAAGAATCAATGCATTTTATTTTTAATCTGACTTGTATGTGTGTATATGGTTGCAGGATGTTTAATAATATCCAAAACAAAGTGGATACAAATATAAAATTTGTCATTTAGTTGATTGAGGTTACCTTCAGCAACTTAACTCCAGAGTTTCATCAACAGACGCCCCCAGCAATGGCTCCATCCATTCTTCAGGAGATACCATCAATTAACTGCTTATTTTCTCGTTTTTTGTTATTTTTGTATTAAAAAATAATTTATGCACTTTTTATTTTTTTAAGGTTGATTTTTCTTTTCTTCTTGGGATCAAATATAAATTGGAATGCTAGGATAAAGACAAATAGGAAATGTTTCATTTTTATTAAAGCTTCAGAGAACAGGATATGGAGAAAAAAAAATCTGATATTTTTATTTTTGTGTTATTTGATTTTCATTGGTTAAGCAATGTTCATGTGTATAATTTATGGCATTCTGAACTCAAGGGGAGATCATGAGTTTCTTTGAAGCTTCCAAAAATTAATGGATTCTAAAGTTAACTGAAAAAAATGTAAAGATTGCTTTATGTATGCAAGTGTATCATAATTCTAGTTTATCTATGTAGGATTTTAAAGCAAGCAGTTTTTGTAACTAAAAAATAGGGCATAAATAGTAAACAAATAAATCAACTTAAAATAAAAATAACAACAAACGGTATCTCAAAGCATAAGATTTTTCATATCACAAGGGAGAGAACAAATACTAGATTAATATAAACTTGAAATTTCTACCTGAATTATCTCCCTTAGACAATATTCTAAGATGAGATTCATCATTTTGATGCAATATTCATATTTGTAGGTCAATTGCCATGTACCCAAAGTCATAGAATAGGTGCTTAGTAACGTATAGAACTTGCTTGTTGAGGTGCAGCAACACAACGTGGCCTCTATTCCATAAGTGGTCAGAAGGCCTCTGAAGAGATGTTGGGCCATGCCCTGAAGTTCCTTTATATTTGTAAATGCAGGAACTTGCATGCACAGACTTCATCATATCTTATAAATGCTTGATATCAAGTGAATGTGGTGGTTGCAACATTTGTCAGAGTTCTCCAGAATTCTCAAGCTGATTCTGGGCAATCATTGTTAGAGTATAAGGCAGCAGTACTCCATCTTTGGCCTGATCTGGCTCTTGTAAAGGCAGAGAATAGCAGGAGGAGTCAGGTTCTTACTGGAGTGGTACAGAGAACTGACCATTTATCCAGTACCTTTAAGGATGGATTGTATGTATGAGTTCCACTTGAAGTCCAGTTTGAGTTTTAGCCCCAATAATTGCTCAAAGCACGGAGCCTCCCAGTCATAAAATAGTGCAAGATAGTGGTTACAAGTTGAGCAGACTAACAGACACAACCCATGCTATGGGAAAACACTCCTTCCCATTTAAAACTGTCACCAGCCATGCTGACAATTATGGTCCATTGCCTCATATGGTCTGTGCCATAATCTGAAATAATTGGAATTGTAATTTATTGGACCACACCCCATATTACCAGTCATTTAGAGCTCAGTGATGTCAAGAGCCTAGTTGAGGTGCTCACAGTGAGACCTTGGTAAATCTTCTGTTCCAATTATCCCATAGAAGTTAAAGAACTCTGAACTGACCTGTTTATGCATCTAGTACCTCCAGCATAGAATGTGGATGTGATTTAAGCCAGTATTACTTGTTCATTAACATACTTCCAGCAGGAATACCTCTGCTTGCAACTATTAAAATTCCAGTCAGCTACTGTACTGTCCATGGTGAACAGTAATGTTTTTCATTAGGTATTCCTGGTTCATACATAACACTATAGATAGATGAATGTCAAATGTCCCCACAATTTCAGAAATGTAATGTCCCATCCCTTTGTCACACATTATCATTTCCCATTCAAACTGAGAATTCATGTTGCTTTGTCACAAACAGCCTAGCTGGTATTAACACTGACTCACCCAACATCAAGTTACAGTGGCGCTACCTACTATTACCTTTACATAACTTTTGGTCCATTACAGTATGACACTAAATATTGCACTGCATCTCATGTGCTAGTATTATGAGCAGAAACTTAAAAACCAAAGTCTCGAGCTAATGTTATACAGGCATAAGATTAAAAATGAGCAATTGTAGTCAACATTCTTCTGTGTGCTGTTCTCTTTGTAGGCCTTAGAAAGTTCTGTCTTTTTGCTATATCTTCTAATTCCTGTTCTGCCAACCATTTACATAAGATCATAGGTTATTTGCTACTATCAATATGTTCTGTGAGTACAGATTCTCCAAGTCCTCTGAGAAATTTTAACTCTCTAACTCAAAGTATAGTTGCCCATTTTGTTTTCATTTTCCCTAAAACTTACTTCTGCAACAATTTCTCACATATCTTTAGAAGTTAAGTAGATAAATTTCTTTTAAGTCCAATTTGTAGGAATTTTGTCTAGTCCATCTTTAAGTAAACTTAAGTGTCAGTGTTTAGGGGATTTATGTCCACAGCTGTCTTTAAATTATTTTTTGTTGAATGTGATCACTGCCAAGTGGACAAATCTGGGGAGCATAGTGAAGTTGGGTGTACATGCAAATACAGCCAATATTGGATGTCAACATAGATGCAGTAAATGACGGATGAGCAGAGAATGCAGTCACAAATGTTGTTACTCACATATCTGTAATGAGACTGTCCAGCATTCATTGCTATATGAGAGGACAAATATTACATAACAGTTCACCACTCTTTTCTTTGTTTCTAACAAAATTTACCCGATTTATAGCTTTAATCTTTTGGAAGGCATTTTTTGTTATTTCAGTGCATCTTCAGATGTCAGTATCACATTTCCTGTCCTCTGTTAAAACACTTATTAAATATTTAAACTTTTAAATAATTAAATTAAATTAAATTAAATAATTAAATATTTAAACTTTTGTAATGGCTTGATTTCTGGTGTCTCCAATTTGTAGTTCAAATTTTGGACTGTTCCTATTTCTGGTTCATACTCTTTCCCCACCTTTTGAACAGAGTAGAGCTATATCCCTTGTTTCTTGTTTAGGATTAGGTCTCTAGGCTACTAAGGTATTTTCAATCTCTTTCACTCCTTGCATCTTAGTGGCAGTGTTGCCTTACTTGGAGTGAAATGATTAGGAAAAAAGATCATGTAAAACAATTGTATAATTATATACTGGGTGTAACAGCAAAATTGTCCAAATCATGTAACAGTATGCAGTAATTGTTCATCTCACAAAATGCTTAACATCTATAAAAAAAAAAATTAAAAAAAGAAGAAAAAGAAGAAGAAAAAGAAGAAGAAAAAGAAGAAGAAAAAGAAGAAGAAAAAGAAGAAGAAAAAGAAGAAGAAAAAAGAAAAAGAAAAAAGAAAAAGAAAAAAGAAAAAGAAAAAAAGAAAAAGAAGAAAAAGAAAAAAAGAAAAAGAAGAAAAAGAAAAAAAGAAAAAAAGAAAAAGAAGAAAAAGAAAAAAGAAAAAGAAAAAGAAAAAGAGAAAGAAAAAAGAAAAAGAAAAAAGAAAAAGAAAAAAGAAAAAGAAAAAAAAAGAAAAAGAAAAAAGAAAAAGAAAAAGAAAAAGAAAAAGAAAAAGAAAAAAAGAAAAAGAAAAAAAAGAAGAAAAAGAAAACACTAAAGTTATATGACTTAATTTTTTATCCTAGGTTTTCAGATAAGATGTTTAGCCATCTTGACATCATTTGTTGTAAGTATCACCGAAAACACCTTTCAGTTATTCGGCTAGAAAGAGAACAGGATAAAATCATTTTTGTGTCAGCCCCACTATGTCTTCCCAACTGAGTAATGGTGAGATGAAAAAGATCACTCAGGCCTTCAGTAATGGTACCAAGATGCATACTCTGACTTCCATCTTCAAAGTCCATTCAAGAACCATCAAGAGAATAGCGAGGCAACAGTAGAGAGGAAAACTGGACCAAGAGGTCACAACAGCAAAAGGGATCATCATTTCAACTTAGAACTAAATACATTCTTATTGTTCAAAGTAGAGTCCAATAGTGTTATAAAAACCTTGGAGAATTCCAATAAGATATCTTTAACCATTTCTACGATACAACAGTTCAAAGCTTAATCTAGTGATTGAACAATTTTGCTGTCACACGATTTGGACAATTTTGCTGTTACACCCGGTATGTAAGAGAATAAAAAGCAAAGCTTACCTTTCCATCACTTTAGCTATAAAAGGTAGATGCATTTCTATGCTATGTTCCTCTTCATCGGTTTCACGACTCATTACTTCTAAATGTCCAGTAGCTAAAAGTTCTTGATATACTGAAAAATACAAAGAAATAATGTTTTTGCAAATAAAGCTATATATAAAAACTCAAAAATGAACATAATGTTTAAGCCTTTTCTCCTAAAATGAAATATCCTGAAACAGAGTTACATCTTTAATCATTACAAACCTAATTGTTATTGCTTTATAAAGAGCTATTTACACTATTTAAATCCTTCAGACTGTTGTCCTAATCTTTATTGCCATTTTCATGTTTCAACTGTTGTACACTCCGAACTTCTTCAGGTGATATATGTTGGAATTTTGAACTGAACTGTGGACCATAGGGGTACATTGTTCTAATCCCATGTGCCTTGCCACTTTTTTTTGGATATAACAGTTTCAGTTAATTACCTTTAGTAACTCAACTATCCAAGTTTTTGTTCCCTCTGCTGTGGCCAGGTATTGAACTCACAACTCTTTGGGTCAAGTTACTTTTTGGATCATTCAACCAATGTTTTTATTCACTGGCCAATATTCAAGGCCTGAAGAAAGACTATGAAACAGCCCTAAAAGATAGTGGATTCCTGGCAACACTCACATACTCACCACAGAGCACAAAAAAAGGCCAATAGGAAGAGAAATATCATATGGTTCAACCCACCGTACAGCAAAAACGTAAAAACAAACGTATGTAAAATATTCTTTAAACTCTTACACAAACACTTCCCAAAATCAAGCACTCTACACAAAATATTCAACAAACACACTGTAAAAATCAGCTACAGTTGCACCGAGAACATGGCACAAATAATAAAAAAGCACAATAGAAAAACTATCAACAAACCACCCGTACAAATTAAAGTAACTGTGGAATAAAGAATTAATGTCCCTTAAATGGTAATTGCTTATAAAACAATGTAATATACCAAGCCACAGTAAAATCACCAGATAATGAAGAAAAAGTATACATAAGAGTAACTGAAGGACCCTGGAAACAAAGAAACTATGCACACAAAACATCTTTCACAAATAGTAAAAATGCGAACAGCACAATGCTTTCTAAGAATATATGGGAAATTAAAAACAAAATGCAAAACACACCAAAAATATCATGGAAAATAAGGAAAAGATCATCAACATACAACAATCAAATCCAAAACCTGCAAAGTTTGCTTGGAGGAAAAAAATAGCTATTATTACCTTCCCAGACCAAAATAAATTACAAAATAAATGATCTGAGCTCATCTCAAAATGCAGACATGAAAACAAATTTTTACTACATTAAAAATCAAAAACTGAAAAGAATAAATAAAAATAAACAAAATAATATGAATAAACAAGTAAAATAATTTTAACCCAAGCAAATAATAAACACTCCTGTTAGAATAGACAAAATAAACGACTCCTGTTAGAATAGACAAAATAAAAATAAAAAAAATACATAAAAAACAAGTAAAAATAATCAATCCAAATAAATAAAGTAAATAATAAACAAATTAACAAACCAATCCTGCCAAAATATCTGTTAGAATAGACTACAACGATCAATCCAAAAATTGAATGAAAAAATAGCTATAGCTGCTATATAATGATAAAAAGAAATATTACGTTACTTAAAAAAAACTGAAAAGAGTAAATAAAAATATACAAAATAAATCAGAAAAAACAGGTAAAATAAATTAATCCAAATAAATAAATAAATGAACAAACCACACCCGCTAAAATAACCATGAGAATAAATAAAAATAAATAAGCAAAAACAAGTAAAAATAGTCAATCCAAATAAATAAATAAAATAAACAAATTAAAAACTGCCCCCTGCCAAAATAAAAGAATAGACTACAGCAATCAATCCAAAAACTGAATGAATAAATAGCTTTATCTTCCCAGACCAAAACTATTAAATAAGTGACCTAAGCAAATTCCCACCCAAATTTTTTACTACGTTAGTAAAACATTGAAAACCAAAAAGAATAAATAAATATATAAAATAAAAAATGAAAATAAATAAAAACAAATAAAATAAATTAACCCAAATAAATAAACAAGCTACTCTCACCAAAATAAATGCCAGAATGGATTACCCACAATCCCATATATATAAATATGGGAGAAAAAAACCAACATTGCGGCCTGGCGATTGCGTCTAGTATGAAACAGCCTGTCGCCTCTGAGTGTTGACTTCAATGTTCACTTTTTATATTATCTCATATCCAAGGACTTAATTTCATTTTTGCTGATCACTTTCTTTATGATGGTGTTGATGACTACATTCACCGCCATTGTGCAGGTTCAGGACTAAAAGCTTCCAGTTTCATCAAAACCCATTCCTGTCATTCATTCTCTATTGCTGTTTGATTTGGAAGAGTTGGACAGAAAATCACAGTAGTAAAAAGTGCTAATGGTGAGAATTTGTTTAAGATGAATCTTAACTTGTCAGGAAGTGACCCACACACTTGATTTCATGACCTTCCTCCACGGCACATGTAGAATGAGATATACACAATCCAGTGATGAAACTGCAATGAACTGCCATTGACAGTAATTTTGAATGGCGCCTTCTGCAGCATGTCCACCAATGCATAGCTCTTTTCATCTGCTGGTTCAATATAGATATAACAAAACTTCGACACTTCAACATGGTGTAATGGTTAGCAAGCTTGTCTTGCTAGATCAATCACAACTGAGTAGTGAGTATGGTTCTCACTGAATGCTCCATATTTTCGGCATTGTGCCACATTTAATCTATGCTTAATATATACACACACACACAATAACACATACATACACAGAGGATTAATGCAAATATAAAATCTGTCACTTAGCCAATTGATATTATATTCAGCACCTCTACTCTGTTGTTTTGTAGACAAACCTTTGTGTAATTGTTCAGTTCACATAGTCAGAAGATATCAGCAAATGTTTGCCAATTTTCTCATTTTCATTGATTTTATATTAAGCTTTTTTTATTGATATTAGGTTGATTTTTTCTTTGTAAATGTGTATGTGTACACCCGTACGAATGTGTGTATGTGTACACCCGTACAAATGTGTGTATGTGTACACCCGTACGAATGTGTGTATGTGTACACCCGTACGAATGTGTGTATGTGTACACCCGTACGAATGTGTGTATGTGTACACCCGTACGAATGTGTGTATGTGTACACCCGTACAAATGTGTGTATGTGTACTCCCGTACAAATGTGTGTATGTGTACACCCATATGAATGTGTGTATGTGTAGAATTTTGTGGTTATTTCTTCTTTTCATAATTTACTTGTCTTCATATACTCTCTTGGTATTCCTTTTCTTTATCTTTCAGCTCTGAGTGTGTCAAAAGATAATGTAGCAAAGTTATTTCCAAGGTCAGAGATAACTTAAAATTATGCTACTATTCCAAAATATTCTAAAAGACTGTCAGTAAATTTTCTATCTCCCACTCCTTAATAATATTTTATTTTTCTCATATTTCTCTCTCACTCAGTAACCCCTTACATCTTAGTGGCTTTATTACCTTGCTTGTGGTAAAATAATTTAAAAAAAAAAAAATGTTAGCAGTACAGGCTGGTCTGTTTTGTTCTACTGATGTAAGATGGGGACAAAGTTTAACCTTACAAGAATTTATAAAATATTATAAGATTCATTATTTTTAATGATACACAGTTAATGTGTGTGAGTATACATGTAAATATTTTTTCCATGCCTATCTGTTAGGATAAGTGAAAAGAAAGTAGAATGAAATGAATGAAGTGGAGTTTAAAAAAAGAAAAGAAAAGGATACATTACTTTTACTATCTACAGTGAGGTCATATAGAGGAGTCTGATATTTCTCCAGCCCCGTAAGAGCACAGCCATAGAGACGGGCATGGTGAGCAGGCCCTAAGATAAACACCCTTTTTCTGGAAAAAGAAAAAGAAAAAAAATATTATAAACACTTAAATTATTGTACATAATAAATCATTTGAAAATAAAATGAAGACATTATTTATATTCAGACTATTATCCTCATCTTTGGTGGTGTTATCACAACATTTTGATTGTTGTGCTTTTCAGCCTTCCTCAGGTATATATTGATCTGGGTAACCTACAGGGAATTCTGAAGTGAGCCCTTTATTTAATCTACCATTATTTACACTAGTTATATTCAGACTGTTGTCCTCATCTTAGTTGTTGTTACAATGTTTCAACTATTGTGCTTCTCTGGCCATCAGGTACATTGGTGCCCTCAGGTGTCCTACAGGACGATGGCCTAGTAGATAAAAGCGTTGATTTATGAATTTGAGTAACAGTGAGTTCAAACCGTGGGTAGGACAATGTGAAACAGGCAAGCAGTAACTGAACAGTACTAAATAAAAGTAAGAACTAAATTATATTCCTAGACATGAGCAGTGGAACAAAATCAGTTTACCCTCGTAGATTAAATAAAGGTTTCAGTATTTACATTAGTCGGACTATTGTCCTCATCTTTGTCGCCATATTTGTCACAACGTTTCGGCCGTTGTATGCTCCGGCCTTCTTCAGGTGGTTGGAATTTCGAACTGAACCCTTTATTTTGACCACTGGGGTAGACTGTTCTAGTTCCACGTGCCATGTTTGATGGATGTCAGTTATCTCCTGCTAATTTTCCCTCTGAAAGTTCTCCACTGCCACTCAGAAATATAGACAGACTATAAAGGTTTCAGTTCAGAATTCCCTGTAGGTGACTCAGATCAATATACACATGAGGAAGGCTGGAGGGTACAACAGCTGAAATTGTGTGATAACAACAAAGATGAGGACAATAGTCCAAATATAATGTAAATAAATATTAACTCCTCATCCCAGAAATTCAGGTAGAAACTGAAGACAGTTATGTTCTTTAATCATTACCTAATTGTAATGATGGATATATGACATGTTCTGCAAAGGTGGAGCATATTTAACATTTGATAATTTTGCAGCAATATGTGCTTAAAGGTTTTAGGCAGTTTTGATCAACATTTCTTTTCATGGTTAACCGTAAAGAATTGTAAATGTAAGACTACCTTATACTTAAGTAAAATAATATTCATTAAGAATTTATTACAGGAAATATCAAGTTTTACGGAAAACTTGTTGATAATTATGTATTTAGTTACATAACAAATAAAAATAATATAAATTTTGATGCTATATTTGATTTGTTGTTAGGTATTTTTCATTTTCTCCTTTGTTATTGGCAGCATTTTAAAATATTTTGGCTGCAATGCTAAGTTTCCTAAGTTGAACAAACTGGAGCTATTTCGTTTATGCTTTGTTACCTCTCTTTTTCCATTGTCTTTTTTTTTTTAGATTACTTTCTTCCAGTCATTTTTGATGGGCAATAGTGAAATTCTGAAATTTAAAATGATCTTATTCCATTTCAAAAATAAAGCCTGCAAAAAGGAATATTTTAAATTAATATATGACCAAAAATAAAATGCTTTTGATAAAAAACCTTAATGATTTCACTATAATTATGTAACAATAATGTAATGATATTCTGTAGACAAATCTACGGTATATGTTACCTCATCTCATTGCATGGTTACAAACTATAAGCCTAAAACTGAGCTTGAAATATTGTGTAACCAGCTCTAATTTTTTGTAAATATGATATAATGAATAATTTGCAGTGAAAAAAATCAATTTTCAATTTTTTGCTGAATACATCTCTCCTTCACTGAACTGAACGTGTCATATAATCCTTAACTATTAATCATTCGTGGCAGGTAAGAATAAGTTTTGATTACACTAATGTATTACATGTTCAATGCAAAAGGCAGTGGATTGACTCAGATAAATCTCCATTACCAATTGTAATATTGCTGTCATATCTGGTCTGATGCTCTTATAGATCTTGAGATTCTTGATCCTGACATCTCAACTTCAGTCACTGACTTGATATAGCTTCTGTCTTTCTTTTCTACAAATATTTTCATAGCAATTGTTCTGATAAGCTTTTCCCATTGGTGCCTCGACTACATGAATTTAAGCAATGCTACTAGATTGGCAAGTAGGTCTCACAGTTTTTCTGTTGAACTAGCTAGATGCAATCATGTGTTCTATTCTAATAGTTTCTTTTTTCAACTGTGGAACTCACGATTTCTTGCTTCACTGCCACCTATAATTTTAAAACATTTAAATGTACACCAATCACCATCTCCTGTTTTTCTGGATGCTGTTCTTTTATCGTACTTTCCCCTCACTAACATTTTCTCATTCTCTAAGTTCCAGAATCACCTTGCTTGGGGTGAAATGATAAAAAAGAAAAAAAAAAAAAAACAATTACAAGCATATTATGGTGTTTTAATATTAGCAATACATTTTTGGTATTTATTGTCAACCATACTTCAGCTTACCTATCAAAAAGAAAGAAAAGCTAAGCAACAGAATAACATTTTCTGTGTTACCAAGCAAGATCAAAATGCTTCTGTAATCTAACTGCTGCATGCTTAGCAGGGAACCATTTTCTGTGAAAAATGAATTAATTTTCCTGTAAAGTCTTGGGGAGTAGTGTGTGTATGTATGTATGTATATATATATATATATATATATATATATATATATATATATATATATATATATATATATACACCCCCCCCCCAGGGATAACAGCAAAATTGTCCAATTGTTAGATTAAGCTTTGAACAGTAAATTTATTTCCATTGTTTTAAAGAAAGCAGACATCATTCAACCAGGGAATTAATTTCTTTGAATATCACAAATGGAAGAACATTTTTCAACAAGAAAAGACAAATCCTCATTCCAATATATTTGGTTGTTTATTCAGGGATTCACTTGCACGGTCTGGAGAGGAGTAGGTAAGTGACCCTTGAGATATCTTCTGCTACTTTTGTCATGAGAGGATTAATGGATAAACTTTTTTTATCAACCAATGAGAATTCTAACTCTCCTACCACCCCTCTGTCAATATTTATATCACATGTGGCTAGTAACAACAAGTATCATTGGTGCACATGATCTTTTTTTTTTTTAAATCCTTAATGTCTCCTTTAACATTATAGTAACTGTTGTCACACTTCAATAATGGCTTCTTGAACAATAACTATCTTTCACAATTTCATTTGTCACCAATTTCTCTCACAGGAAGTGACATACTTTGGCCAAAATCTATACTCTTTCAGTTTCACGAGTATTGCCAGAGTAACATCAACCTTCAGACTGGCTTCTTCAAACTTATTTAGCATTAAAAAAAAACATTTTTGGTAATATTCAACCTTTGGACCTGCAAAAAAGAACAGTGTGTCAAAATAAATAAAATGAGAAATAAATCTTTATAAATATGATAAATAATAAATATTTCATTATACAGAGTGTAGCAGAATAGTAAGTCATTAGTTAGATGAAGACACCATTGCCACTAATGTCATACCATTATGTAGGATGTATTTCTGGGAGATATTTCTGCTGCACTCTGTAGTTGATTCACATATTTTTATAATTTTGTAAATTTTTATAACTTTAGGAATAAAAAAAAAATTTTCATATTTATTTCTTTATAAAATAGTAAATGATAAATATTGCATTGTTCACATATTTTTATAATCTTGTAAATAAGCAATTTAACAATTAAATAGTGTGTAACATTTTTGCTTTTATTAAAATTCTAAACATAGCATTATAAAACAATACATTGCAAGTTAGTATACAATAATATTAGTGTCAAGAGTCCTTTTGACACATTGTTTTTGTGGGTCTGAAGGTTAAACATTGCCCAAAAAACTCTTGCAATGACACTATTTGTGAAATGTAAACATATGTGACCCTTGTTGAGCTTCTCGCCAACCAGATAAATTAACACAATGTTGTGTCTCCATTCTCATTCTTGCCGTGCCAATGTAAACTGGGAAAGGTCAATTGTACATTTATAAGGAAAGAAAAAGGTGGTAATTAATAAGTTGAGGAATAAAGACAAATCCTCATTCCAATATATTTGGTTGTTTATTCAGGGATTCACTTGCACGGTCTGGAGAGGAGTAGGTAAGTGACCCTTGAGATATCTTCTGCTACTTTTGTCATGAGAGGATTAATGGATAAACTTTTTTATCAACCAATGAGAATTCTAACTCTCCTACCACCCCTCTGTCAATATTTATATCACATGTGGCTAGTAACAACAAGTATCATTGGAACTTTCTCACTTGATGGATGACATGTACTGGCCAATAGGCAGCTTAAGAAATACTTTCAATTCTAACTGACTGTTTATATAAGCATACAGGTAGAATTTTATAATTTCTGGTCAAATGCCAACTGTTCCCTAATGTTTTCATTTATTTATTACTTTATTCCCTTGGTCAAGTGTGTGGCTGCTTTGAAGATCCTAATTCATAGACTTTAATGCTGGCCTTAAAATCAAAACACTTTAGACTAATATAAAATCATCTAGGGTCCACTTGACTTTGTGTGTGTGTTCTAAAGACAGCTGGTTTCCATTGTGTCACAAGTAAACATAATTCTGTCAAAAATAGAGTAATTAAATCATTGCAAATTGTGTATAAATATAATAGCTATTTCTATTTTTTTCATAAAAATTAAAAATCTAGTCCTAAAAATGTGATATAATTTTGTTCATTGGTTCTATACACATGACTTATAACAGGGAGCTGAAAAGTTCACAGCCAAACTAAAAAGTCCTTTATACAGCGTGTGGCAGAAATACCTCCAACATAATGGTAAGACATTAGTGGCAATGGTGTCTTCATCTAGCTAATGTCTTAATATGGGAGGTATTTCTACCACACCATATATAATTTGTATCTCTTTACATATATTTTAATAATAAATTTTGTCTTCAAAATTTTTTTTACCTAGGAAAATCGTAAATTGATTGAATACTACTCAACACAGTAAATTTGATATAAAAATAAAAACATCTATTTTCATACATTTGGAAAGATGAGGCAGGGAAGGAAGACAACAAAAAAGAAAAGATGATTCTATTACCACTTTAATGTCTTTTTTTTTTTTTTTTTATAAATACTCAAAAAGGAGGCAGTTTGTTTTGGTTAAATTTTTAAATTTGACTCAACATCTTTTTTAGGCATAGGAGGCATATTTAAGGAAAATGAGTGCTACTGTCATGTTCTTTTGCACTTTTAACCTCTTATAAACTGTGATCAACTGTTCCAGATGACTTGTTTAAAACAAGAGAATCCTTTTTCGGAGGGTTCTGCTACTTAGACTGATGCAAAGTCATACAGGCTTAATTCAGTAAATTTATTTCCATTGTTTTAAAGAAAGCAGACATCCTTCAACCAGGGAATTAATTTCTTCCAATATCACAAATGGAAGAACATTTTTCAACAAGAAAAATAACCTATATGAAGAGAAAATCCTGAAAAGCAATTTTTCTTTAAGAAAACTATATCCTTGAGAATTTATTTTTGAAGGTCCAAATTTGATTACACTTTGACTAACCCAATCTTTTCAGAGCCAAAATTTTGTGATAAATCTCAGTATGAAACATGCTAGATATTTTGAAAGCAATTTGTAAGGTATATTTAAAAAAAAAAAAAAAGACTATAAGATAGGAGTATAATTGGCTCTAAAATTAACCAAAATTAATTTTATTTTCTCTGGATGTTAGGTTTCAAATTTTTAAAAATATGTATCAGATTATCTTTTTTTAAATGAAATGTCTTGGACAAATTCTTAAAAATTAAAACAAACAAAATTAAAAAAAAAAACAAAAACATAAATAATGTAATATGTAATTGTAAGTACAATATTTGTTGGTGAAATTTTTAGTACAATAAAAACAAGTATGTTCAATAATTTGCTGAAAAAACAGCATAGCATGATGAAAAAACGCCCCAAAACTTAAAACAAAGTTTTATTTTGAAAAGTTTGTTAATAAGAGGAAAGAACAAAGTATTTTTAATTTTCAAATTATTTTTTATTCCTTTCTAGCACATTTGAAATTTTGGTTGAAAATTATTTTTTTTTTTTACATCAGAAGTTGTGTAATATTTAGCATTAGTTTTTTTAGTGTTCTTTTCAGTTGAGAAACACATTAATTTGTAAATTCTTGCAGAGATCAAATAATTGTTAGAATGTAATGAAACTTTCAGAACTTATTCAAAAATGAATGAAATTATTTTAGAAATGTTTGTATTTTAGAAAGTCATGGTAAAATTATGACTATTATTTTTTTTTTTTTTACATCTGTTCCCCCACCTTAATTTTATGAAAACCTGAATGTCTGTATTTTTGGAATTTTTTAATTAAATGCAGAAGACTTTGAAGAATATAAATCATCGATTTTTTTTGTAAATTGAGGAGCATTTCTACCCAAACTTTAGCTCTGAATTGTAAAATACAAAACCCAATAAAACTAAGACATTATAAAAAAGGCTTTTAATGGCTTTTATGAATAATATATATTAAGGACATTATTGTCTGAAGCCAAAATATTTTTTCAATGAAAAATTAATTTTTACAAAAATTGTTTACTTTTGTCAATTATAAATTCAAAATGTGATAAAGTTGTGAAATATTTAAAAATTAAGTTTGAATATGTGTATCCCTCGAAATGCTCTCATTAAAAGATTTATTTTTACAGATCTTAAATCTGTGAAGCATTTCTATTTTTACAATAATTTTTTAATATGCAAAAAAAAAAATTGTATTAAAAATGTTTTGGGCAAAACTATGGAGTCACAATTCAGAAATAATATCCTCTGTTTTAAGAGTTGTTTCTTCTGATAGCACGGATATGGCCTCAAATTGCATTGATTTTGTGTCAAATTCTGACTATCGTAGTCACATTTTCAAAATTTTGAATTTCTTTTTTACATATTAAACTAAATATTTTCTTTTCATTTTTTAAATATAATCAATTTTTTCTTTTTCAGTGAGAGACATACTGCAATTATAAAATGTTTCTTTTATAGATTTAATTTTAGAGACAGAAACAGTGCAGGCTTTGGACATATCTTCATTAAAAAAGTACCTAAAAAAATTAAAATAGCAGACTTTTGAAAGTATTTAATTTTTAAGAATTACTTTATAGTTAAATAAGCTGGTTCACGTAAAATTCGAAAATACTATCACTTCTTCCCTTCTGCTCAATAAATTGCCCTGATGTCAGTTGTCGATACATTGATGTAAACGTCAATTCCTACTTCCAAAACAAATCACCACGGTTAGACATGCTTCTCTTATTTCCAACTAAATTTTTTCTGCTAAAAAATTAAGTAATGTTTGTTTCCAATTACATTAAGTATACTTTAAATTTTCTAATTTTCCTAAAATAACTTTTGAAAAAAGTATAATCGAATTTTACATGATTTTTAAATGGAGAATTTCACTTTTGTTTACAAAGTTGTTAAAAATGGCTGGCATGATCAATTTAATGTAAATTTTGCTGACTCAAAAAACAAAACAAAAAAAAAACACCAAAGATTTTTAACTAAAATTTTGGATGTACTAAAAAGGATTAAAAAATTTAAAAAATATTCAAAAAATACTTTGGTCTTTCCTTTTAATAATAACAAACATTTAGATGATAAAAAAAAATTGTTTAATCAAGTTTGGGGCCTTTTTTCATCAGGGCATGTTCTTTTTTAGTGAAGTATTGAACATACCTAAATAAAAACATTTCTGCAATTATAGTTTAATTTGATTATAATGATTTATTGTAGGACTTGATCAATTGATTTAATTTTTATTTTAGTGGGTTTTCATATTGTGATTTTAAATGAGAGATAAAATTTGTAACTTTGTAAAATAAAGCTTTCCCTTCAAATTTTACAAAAATCAAACTATTTTTCTTCTTTTAAATTGTCTTATTCTTTCCCCTGTTATCTTCATGATAGAACAAACAGAGACACACAAATTTCCAATGTGTGTGTTTGTATAGAAATAAAATACATGGTTAGATTTTTGGAAGTGGGTTGGACTGAGAACTTTTCAGAACTTCATTATCTATACAGATTTCAATAATACAATTCTAACCAAATTCAAAAGTATAGAAATCTTAATTTACAGGTTGTTCACATGTCCAAATTGTGATCAATAATCATCTAATAAAATAATAAAATGGAAAATGAACAAAGATTACAGCAAACAAACTCATCAACTTTTGCTTTTATTATAGACCACATATCTGTTTAGGAGTTTTTATTAAAGGCAAGCAATAAAGCTGCAATAATCCAAATTTGTTAAAAAAAAGAGAGAGAAAAAAAAGATTGTGACTGAGGGTTTAAGTGTACTGGTCTTGTTCAAACTACAAGCCATGCCAGATGATGTATTCACTCCCACTGAACTTCTTTTTTTTTTCAGATACTATCAGTTACCATCATGGCTTGGACTGGTGCACACCATGCGTTTGCTGTTGAAATATTTTTTTAAAGATGAGTGAATCTGTAGTTTGAACACAGGGAGCTTTTTGTGTTCATTTCATGTTACGTTGGAATGATGCTGTTCTGGTAGAAAATTGATAATGCTATGGACTGAAAATTTCAGGGTCAAAAGTTCAGTGCTTAAATGAAAGTCACCAGAAAGACCTTGAACTTCGAGGTGATAGAAATTGTCTACAACAGTGTAAGGTGAATAGAGGCCACCATTTGGAGAATGTCATTTTTAGCACCTAATGAATAAAAACTGTAATCCTTTATTTGAAGGAGTGAAATAAATTATTTAATAGGCGTTATCTTGGTGTTTTTGTTAATCTTTAAAATGTAAGAGGTAATTCTACCACACCCAGTATTATAGGATATTATATTGACATTTACAAGTGAACATTAAAGTCAACACTCAGAGGCAACAGGCTGTTTCATGCTAGACACAGTTGTCAGGCCGCAAGTATTGGATTTTTTCTCAATTATTTATATATCTGGGTCAGTGGTGCATTGTGGGTAATCCATTCTGGTGGTTATTTTGGTGGAAGTAGCTTGTTTATTTATGTGGGTTAATTTATTTTACTTTTTTTAAAAATTTTTTTCTTTTCGGTTTTCAATGTTTTATTAATATAGTAAAAAAAATTGCTTAGGATGCCTATTTAATAGTTTGTTTTGGTCTGGGAAGATAAAGCTATTTATTCATTCAATTATTGGACTGATTGCCATAGTCTATTCTGTTATTTTGGCAGGGGACAGTTTTTAATTTGTTTATTATTTTATTTGGATTGATTATTTCTTTTTGCTTATTTATGTTTATTTTTATTAGTTCAGTTATTTTAACGGGAGCGATTTATTTATTTGGATTCATTTTACCAAATGAGCTACAAAGAACCAGCCATGGCCATATTGTTCCTTTAAGCAAAACTTTTCTTGTTAGTATATGTATTTTTTTCATCTACTGAAAAGAACTAGTCAATCAGACAAGGTTTTATGAAACCTGTGAGGTACATTGTTACTCCAGGACAGAAAGAAGGTTAGAGAGGGAGAAGATCATCTTGAATAAGTTGGAAAATTATATATTTGAACTTGCTTCCAATCCTTAGCTATGATTAATGATGACCATGATTGATTTCATTACTATTCTTTTGTTAAGCTTGGAGAGTAATTATACATTCTTATTGCTCAAAATAGAGCCTGACAGTGTTATAAAAACCTTGGAGAATTCCAGTAAGATATCTTTAATCATTTCTAAGATACAACAGTTCAAAGCTTAATCTAACAATTGGACAATTTTGCTGTTATCCCTGGCGCGTGTGTATATATATATATATATATATATATGTGTGTAAGAGTTTTCACATTGCTGTCCTACTATTCACCAAGACTTTACAGGAAAATTAATTCATTTTTCACAGCTAACAGAAAATTGTTCCCTGCTAAGCATGCAGCAGTTAGATTACAGAAGCATTTTGATTTGGTTGGCTGTAAAGCTGTTTAAACAAAGTGCTATTGTATGTTCCTTCCCAAAATTTAAAAAACAAGAAAGGTCAGATTAATCCAGAGATTGGTGGCCAAATGCTTGTAGTTTTTAGATGGCTTAGCAAAGAATAAACACCATATTACAAATCAAGAAATCAAGGTTAAAAAAAAAAAAAAAAAAAAAAAAAAAAGAAAAGAAAAAAGAAAAGAAAAAAGAAAAAAGAAAAGAAAAAAGAAAAGAAAAAAGAAAAAAGAAAAGAAAAAAGAAAAAAGAAAAGAAAAAAGAAAAAAGAAAAGAAAAAAGAAAAGAAAAAAGAAAAAAGAAAAGAAAAAAGAAAAAAGAAAAGAAAAAAGAAGAAAAAAGAAAAAAGAAAAGAAAAAAGAAAAGAAAAAGAAAAAAGAAAAAGAAAAAAGAAAAAGAAAAAAGAAAAAGAAAAAAGAAAAAGAAAAAAGAAAAAGAAAAAAAGAAAAAAAGAAAAAAAAAAGCTATTGGATATTTAGTTGGAACCAAAGTTTGTAGGGTTTTGTAAATGAATTTCAAAGACAATATTTAAATATTTGTACATAGATTTATTCAACACCTCTGTGCTATTTTGTTCGACAATCTTTTGCCATCTTTGAGACAGCTTCAGGATTCTAATCTCCCAGAATTTGGCATATTCCTGATTGATTAACTGGTCCGAGAGATTTTTACAGACTTCCAGAAAACTGAAGTTCTTTGCATTAAAAGAATCTTGTAGGGATCAAAATAAATGTTTGTCCAAAGGTGCAAGTTTAGGTAAGGATAGCAGGTGTAGTAGGACATCCCAGCTAAGTTGTACCAATCCTCTGCCAGGTCTGTAGAGAAATGAGGTCTGGAAGTGTCCTGATGGAATGCAATACCCTTCCGATTGGCCAATTTTGGATGCTTTTCATTGGCTGCTGCCTTTAATCACTCCAGTTGGAAATAGTACAGTGTAACCCGGATATAAGAGAGTTGTTGGGACCGGAGAAGAAGTCTCTTATATGCGGGTTTCTCTTATATCCGGGTTACACTGTACTTGTCTAAATTCAATGTCTAATTTTGCAGGAGGAGCTCATAATACAGTGTAACCTGGATATAAGAGAGTTGTCGGGACCGGAGAAGAAGTATCTTATATCCGGGTTTCTCTTATATCCGGGTTACACTGTATACAATAAGCTTCCAATACATAGGCAGCAGCATCTTTGGATGCAAATTGTCTTTTGGAATGGGTTAATTTTGCTCCAGGTACTTTTTTCCTACACATTGTTGCGGACAATTTTTTAATGCCTATGATCATTCTTTTCAAAAGTTTAAGCAGAGAATCACTGATTGAAATGCAGCCTATTAATTTTTTGTTTCCCATTAAATCACAGGCACCATTAAAAGTTGTAGCGATTCATGTATCCAAGTATTTTCAAATGTTTTACAATGCTCATATGAGATAAAGTATCACTGTGATGTTACCTGGTTTCTTTTTAATCATCATTTTGATTTAGTCTTTATTAATATCTGTAGGTTTACTGGGAACTTTCTCAGACTTCCAGATCAAAATTTCCACTTCATGTGTTCAAATGCCAGCTATTGAAAACATTGTAAACTTTTGAACCAGCCTAATATTTTATATATAGATGTTTTTATGTACCAGCATTCTAAGTTTTGGGGTGAAATCTGACAAATTATGTATATTTAAATGTTTTTTTTGTTTTTTTTTCTAAATAGGCTATATACAGTATAAAATTTTGGTGAACTGGTTGTTTTAATCCAAGAGATGGGGTGCAAGAAAAAAAAAATGATCTGGCTTAGTTTAAGAAGATAACTCACAAAGTTGATCAAGTAAGGGGCAAATGATGACATCTATTCATTAAAAGACAGAAATAGAGAAAAAAAATTATCAGTAGGAATATTTTGTAATACTTATTGTTAAAAATATTGTCCATATGTATTCAGAAGTATTGGAGAAAATGATAAATTTATACATACCATAACAATATTAGGAAAATTAATGACAAAGTGCAAAGAATTTTCATGTGACGTGTTTCAGATTAAAGTGATGTTTATGCTGACATAACTACACAAGTGCATGAAGAAGAGGAGGAGGAGGATGCTGAAATTTTAAACTTATAAATATTTATTTTTAAAAATATTTTTGAATATACAGTCCAGCCAATTTCATTTATTTTAATTTTTGTTTATATTTTTATCACTTTTGTTATTAAGTATCCCACAAACAAACAAAAAAAAAGAAAAAGAAAAAAGAGAAACTGTGGGAAAATGAAATAACATTCATAAATAATAATGAATGATAAAAAAGTAAAATAAATACATTTTCCCCTGATAATAGTAATAAAGGAAACAGAAATTTTATTATCCCACTTGGCTTCATCAAATGCCCATTAGGTAGTGCTGTTTAAGTTCTATAAAAAGACAAACGTTTCTTTCCTCATTTTTTCCTTCTCACTCTTGCTCTAAGATGTAGCAGAACATGGAAAAAAAAGACATCCCGCTCCAGGGACATTCGTTTCTGTGCTCCATTAACAACTGAACTCTCTTTCCATTTTCCAACACATGGCATTCGCAAGTGTCTTCCAAAACCTCCATCTATGAAATAAATCAACCTTTTCTTTAGTCGTTCCAACTCAGTGCTAGGCTGACTTCAGCTCAACCATTGTAACCATGCTTAAAACTCCACCAATGAAATTTTACTTTGATCATTCCAAATTGGCACATGGCCGACTTAAGTTTGACTATTATAACAATACTTAACCTTATTTACTAATTTCTGGACCAGAGAAAGAAAACTGACATACCCAGGAGACCCTTGTTTCCCTACAGTTTCTTCTATAAAAATAGAATAAACAGTCTCTAATATAAACCTAAGTTTTTGTATCCTTCTTTACCTACAAAATACACCACCTTTAAATTCCATAAAACTAAATGAAATTGGCCAGACTATATATCTTCAAGCATATTAAAAAAAAAATTTTTTTTTAATTTAAAAGTTTAAAATCAACAGAAATAACACTTTAGTCCTAAAGGATAAAATACATCACATGAAAAGGTTTTCCATTTTGTCTTTAATTCACAAGTGTATAATGAATGAAAGAAATATATTGTTTAAATTAGTTGTTAAATCAGTTTTCATAATGGCATGTATGTTTGGTTAATGGCATATCAACTCCTTATGAATCATTTAATGCTGAAATCTTATTTTCTGGCGAGATTTGATCATTTTTCCCCCCTCCAAAAAGAAAAAAAAAAGAAGAAAAAGAAGGGAAAAAAAGAAGAAAAAGAAGGAAAAAAAAAGAAGAAAAAAAAAAAAGAAGGAAAAAAAAAAAAGAAGGAAAAAAAAAAAAGAAGGAAAAAAAAAAAAGAAGGAAAAAAAAAAAAAGGAAAAAAAAAAAGGGGAAAAGAAATGTATTGCTGGTATTTTTTTCTAATGTATTTTTATATTTTCATGTTTTGACCCCAGTTTGGGTGTTCACTATTTATCCATAGCTGGGACCCTAACAGGATAGGTGCTATCACCCTGGGTCAGAGTGGACCTGGGAACATCAGCAATTAAAAGGTGGTTCCTCATTCCTCAAAACCTCCTGAACAGAGGCCTTGCTGCCAGATGTAGTTTATTGTCATACCCAGGATGAGACATGTCTGTAGCTATGAAGATGCTTGGTTGATGCATTAAAGCGACAAAATTCATTCATTTATTCATTTTTTTCAAGGTATTTATTTTTCTTTGCTCTTAGTGCCAATTAAGGTATATTAAGTAGACTAGTCCACACATAAAAACAGGGAAAAATCTTTCTGGAAATAATTTTTGTAGATTTGCATTCTCTAGGCTTTCCTTAAGCCACAGCATTTGCCAGAATAAAAGTATATAGTTATCTTAGAAAGCAGTTTCTGTTCATAATATTGATGGTGTCAAACAGATCCCTCAGTTTTTTTTAAGAGATATCAGAACTTACCAGTTTGTTTACAAATGTCAAGTTTGAAAATGTACTTACATCATTGTGTACAAAAATAAGCTTTTCATTTTACAAAAAGATACAAATGGATAGGTTTTATTTTAAGAAACAACTGTTTGTTGAAATAAATTTTCTTTAAAAATTTCCATAAATTAACCAAAAGTATTAAAAAAATATGCAGATATCAATAAAGTGCATTTGCAAATATGAAAATTTGTAAATAGAAAATAAAATGCAGATAACTTTGTAAAAGTCAGGGATTGATTTGACACTTTATTGATATTATAAACAGTACTCAACTCATAAATTACCCCTCCCCGCAAAAAAAAACACACAATCAAAAAAGTAAAATAAAATAGCAAATATTTTGAACTCTGACAAGCGTTGTGGATTGAGGAAAATTTAAAGAATGCTTATCTCCAAAAATATTTCATTTTTTTAAATTTTTTTTTTATGAGTGGACCACTCTAAGTAGTTACCCATCATTAACTAATAGAATAAAGTTTCCCAAGAAGATCTAAAGTTTTGACAGTAAGAATAGGTCACCTGCTCATCATGGTTAGCCAGCCAGATGTATTCAGGATAACTGATGATTACCCAACCTTTTCTAGAGGCTTCTCCACTTGGGGTGGGATGCATCAATCCTGAATAGCTCAGCCCAGTCACGAGTCCAGCCGCTGCATCCTTGCAGGTCACGAGTGATACAACCATCCTGAACCTGCTGGGTGTGGACTAAGAGCATCCAACTAACCAAGCCTGGGACCATCACCGCTGAACTTGCTGAAGGATGGTTGAAAGCGATGTCAAAGAGTTTGACCAGGACATTTACATAAATTTGATTTTGGTGGACAACTCTGCACAATGGAGAATCTCACACACTTAGCCAAAAGTACCTCCTTCGCAGGTCAAAGGAGAGAACTGGCAAACCTGGTTGCATTGAACTGTCGGATACTTGATCAGTCAAGGTCCACCTTGGCTACACCAGACTGACTGGAGCTGCCCTCTTCCACTGGTTTGACCATCGAGAGTGTGTAGATCTTTGCCTATTTTGCCATTGGAACCATAAGGGGTTGGTTGCATTTAGTTTGCTCTCTCCTCCTTGGCCTTATCACCATGGGTGGCTCTACAGAACACCAAAACATCAGACAGCTTCGCTCTTGAGATGATTGGGACATGTAAGCCCTCTACCATGTAAAGGAATGACGATGTATATTTTACACTGGATGTTGGAGCTCCTTCACCATGACACACATATACACTTTACATGTTTTAAAAGCTCAAAAAAAAAAAAAAATAAAGAAATAAATTTTTTTTAAAGTATAGACAGCAAGACAAATTATGAAATAGTAGATAAATAAACAAACACATATATTGAAAAGTTTGTCCATTTTAGAAACAGCAGAAACAAAAAATAAAAATATCGGGATTTAAGCCTAAAATATTTTGAGATGAAGTTATTAACATGCAATAAAATGATTTATACTGACTTTTTGACAGTACTAACACCAACTATCAATTGATAAAAATGAACAAGAGTAGAAAAAGCAAAGTTGATAAATATAACATTTCCAAGAAGAAATATTTGCAGGACTGAGCCATTTTTGGCAAGAGTCCCAGTGAAAACAGTTTTCTGCAGTAAGAGATGAAATTTGTTCATGAAGATGAAAAGACAAAGGGTAAGAATTGTTAAAATTTGATTATGAGGAGATTAACTTACATCCTTTGTGGGTCAACTTGGCGATAGGCATGGGCTGAACAGGCTCCACAATAAATATAACCAGCATGCCTAAATAAAATGGAAAAAGAAAAAAAAGTTAAAAAATAAAACATTTTAATGTTGTTAAGGAATGGGAATGGAATTCTGACAGTGAATGATTGCTTTTGTTTAAGTTTTGATATAATACCAAAAAGGTACAAAAAAAAAAGAAAGAAAAATCAAACTTGCATCAATGTAAAGTGCATATATAAAAGAAAACCAGAAAATAAACAGTCAATTGCTGATATCCCGATGAGTGGATGGAGTGATTGATTATATATATATATATATATATATATATATATATATATATATATATATATATATATATATATATATATAGAGAGAGAGAGAGAGAGAGAGAGAGAGACAATGTCATTATACCTCGAAGGAAACCCTTTTAGCCAACACTTTATCACAAAGTGGACGTTGGCAAATAGAACAAAATAATGTAGACACAATTGTAGAAATAGTGAATGAGGAGGGGAAGCTGGAACAAAATTAAAAAAGATTTTAATTGTAAACAAACTACAATTAAAAGCAGATAATAAAAGGTTCCCAAAAGAGTATAAAATAAATTTTTTTTTTTTTTTTTTTACTCATATTTCCCCTCCTTATTCACTATTTCTGAAATTGTCTCTTCGTTATTTTATTCTATTTAACAACATCCAACTTTTGATAAAATGTTTGCTGAAAGGGTTTCTATCAAGGTATAATGATGCCTTCTTTAATATATATATATGTGTGTGTGTGTGTGTGTGTGTGTGTGTGTGTGTGTGAGGAACATGCAGTGAGTAATTACTCAAGGGAGGCAGCTTGTGAACTTTATGTAGTAAATCTACAAAAAAAAAATAAATAAATAAAAAAAAAATATATATTTTGCATTTTATGCATAATAATCCCAGTAATCTTCATAATTTTGTCGGATTAGGTGCATATTGTGCCACAGAAGAAAAATATAGCTGCTGATGTATCCTATTCAGGGTAGGCATTGCCTGCCTTGCCTAGCCAGATGACATGCTCCTGAGATTTTATATATATATATATATATATATATATATATATATATATATATATATATATATATATATAAAATGTGTGTGTGTGAACAGATTTTTAGTGTCACACCATCTAAATAGTATTCTTAAAACAGGGAACATTTTTATTAGTCAAATACAAAAGTATTAAAAATAGAAATTATAAGGAACACTTTCATCTGACGCTTCATCAGAAGAAAACTCGTCAAAATTAAGAAAAACTATTGAAACCTCCTTGCAATAGAATTAAGAGAAACAAAGGGGAGGAAAAAAATTTAAAGTTGCCCAGAACCAGACAAAAACTCACCGAAGAGTACCAATTTATTTTTCAGCTCCCTCAGCCTACAGAGTCAGATGAGACATGTTGATAACAACCCCCTCAAGATGTTAAGATGGTGCTTCGTCCGAGCCCTGTGCAGTACAGGCAAGAAATACGCTAAATAATTGGACCCCAAAGTGACAGAACTCAGTAAATGCTCCCCAATAGCAGACTCATGTGCCTGTGAGTTCCCAGATGATAATGGAGCACGTCTACATATAAAACCAGGTACATGCTGCGCTATTCACACTTCCAGCCACTGGATAGTCTTACCCATATAGTCAGCTTCACACTGACATTTAAAATAAGTAATGGAACTTTGTTGATTGGTGGGCAAGACATCCTTACAGAGAGATGATAGATAGATAGATAGATAGTTTGTTTGTTTAACCAGCATATTGACCATCGTTGGGCCATTTAATGCTGAAAATGTTTTTTTTGTTTTTTTTTTTTAAAAAGTATAGTTGGTAATATTGTTTTCCAAAAAAGTATAGTTGGTAATATTGTTTTCCCAAAAAGTATAGTTGGTAATATTGTTTTCCAAAAAAGTATAGTTGGTAATATTGTTTTCCAAAAAAGTATAGTTGGTAATATTGTTTTCCAAAAAAGTATAGTTGGTAATATTGTTTTCCAAAAATGTATAGCTGGTAATATTATTTTTCAAAAATGTATAGCTGGTAATATTGTTTTCCAAAAATGTATAGCTGGTAATATTGTTTTTCAAAAAGAAATGTGCTGGAAAAGACCTGGAAGTTCACTATTTGCCCATAGCTGGGACACTTACAGGTGCTACCACCCCGGGTCAGGGTGGACCTGGGAACACCAGCAATTAAGAGGTAGTTCCACGCTTCCTCAAAACCTCTTGATCAGAGGCCTTGCTGTTGGATGCAGTTTAATGTCGTACCCAGGACGTACAGAGAGATGAGAAAGCACTCCTATTAGAAAAGATGTTCTGCACTACTACAGAAGTGAAGCAGTGCATGACAGTTGAGGAGATCTTAGCACGAGATTGACTAAAAGAATCAATTCAGGGTAATCTCATGTAGACAGGACACTAAGGTGGACCAAATATTTTAATTTCATTAAACTCAGAAATTTTAAGTCTAATGTTCGTTTTAATATCACTTTCCAGATAGCCGTTGGCAAGAAAGATATTGGCAATTTCCCCGAGTTCGGCTTCAAGCTTGCACTCCAAACAAATCATCAATGCACAATGAGTAATTTTTTTTAACAAAGTTAATTTTCCTAGACTTAAGAGCGAAAGAGTCCCAACTGAGATACAACCCAGTAAATGTAGGCTTCCTATATATGTTGGTAAGGAAGAAGTAGGAGTTCTCTCAACCAGCATGTCCAGCAATGTTAACATATTATTCCCCACCTCCATTGTAAATTCTAAAGAGGGGTGGAGACTATTTAGATATTGCAAAAAACCTATCTGCCTCGCTATGTTATGAAAAAGATGAAAACGTATCGGCATAAAGGAAATAGCAGTAAGGTGTAGAGACCTTGTAAAACAATTGCCTCTAATGAAACCCTACAAAAATGTTGGCCATGAGAGGACCCAAAGGACTATCCATCACTACTCCAGCAATCTGTTGATACATGTAATTGTCAAAGCTGAAAGAGACAGACTTAATAGCCATCCCCATAAGCTCAACAAAGACACGCTCAGAAAAAGTTGAGGCTTTAAGGGGCCACAATACAGGTAGTCAGCACAAATGTTGATAGTCTCGTCAAGAGGGACATTCATGAACAGACTACAAATATCAAAAGACACAAGAAAGTCCATGTCAACAGGACGTTGCAGTTTATGTATATCAGACACAAACAGGAATGAGTCTGGAATACTTTTGTAATGTCAACGAATACTCATTGCCACTTTTATAATGTCAACAAATACTCATTGTCACTTTCCTAATGCTTGTTGTAGTAGAGACTTTGTAATGCTGTTGAACAGTACTGGTGTCAGACGCCTTCAAATAACACTCGCACTAATAGTACTTGCTTGAAAAGTAACCACTGAATAGTAATCCGTATAGTGAATAGTATAGAGAATAGCAATCCGTATAGTAATAGAGGATAGAGTAAAAATAGTGATCACTTACATGCCACGCTAATTCCTATATGTACATTTCCTTTAACATTATGTGATCTACTTATTTCAAATGGGATCACCTGTGTTTGCGCTCTGGTGATTTGTGTTCAAACCCCAGTGTTGGCAACGGCACTTTATTCCTATATAACAAATACAATACTCAGAAGAATACGGCAAAACAGGATCGAGATGTTTGACCAACCACTTGGCTAACTCATGCTGGACAGAGCCCACCATAGACAAAAGAGGCTGAAGTGGAACATTCATTTTATGAATTTTCAACAATCCATACATCCTAGGACACTGGGAGCCAATAGGTTGAATTCTATTGTATACCTGCTTTGATAGAAACATGCTTTTATGAAATTCAAGCAATATCTTCTGTAATTTAACTTCTGTTTTTGGTGTCATCAAATGATGTATCACCTAATTTCTGAAATTTACTAGCGTCATCCAATATAGACAACATTTTATTTATATAATCAAAATTGTTCAGAATCACAATGCCAGATACTTTATCAGGTCTGGTCATATAAATGTTGGTCCTAAATTTTAACAATCTGGTCATCTGATAGTGATTCTGCTGCCAAAGAAAAGCCTTAGAAGCAATAGATGAATTTACAAAGTCCTATGCAAGCTCATTTAGATGGACTTTAAGATGGCTTACGTTCTCAACGGACATCAGTACATGTTTTACTAATTGGGAAAACAATAAAACTCACTAAAGACTTTGATTTTGTTGACCATCTGGGGGTGGAGGCAGATACAAACCGCGGGACAGGACCAACTTATCGGTATTGGACAAACTACAATCAGATAAATTTAGAATATCTTTATCTGTTGGAACAGTAGCCCCAAACTTTCTTCTTATCAGAAAATTAAGATACACTAAATGCTTAGCATTAGTTCTGCTACCAAAGAAAATATCTCCCTTAGACAGATATCTTGAAAAACAGAGTTTATCAAGAGAATGTGTAGGCCAGACAAAGTTGGAGTAATACCAGATTTCATCTCTAAGAAATACTCCTTCAACATTGGCCAAATTATGGTATCTAATCCTAGAGATGTACTTAGAAATATATCCAGGGATAATGTGATTCTGGAAACAAACTTTCAGGAACTTAACTCTGAAATGAAGGGACTGTAATTTACCCATCAATCAAATAGTATTGTTGAGAGTATTAATTATATTGTGGCTATTTCAACGCCGAAAACATGTAAACATATTGTTAGTGCCACACCATCTAAATAGTATTCTTAAAACAGGGAACAATTTTATTAATCAGAAGTCCAATACAAAAGTATCATCTCATTCTCAAAATTTCTATTTTTAATTGAGATGATACTTTTGTATCAGACTTTTTGATGTTACCTGTTTTAAGAATATATATTTTTTATATGGATGGTACTTAGTGAAAAGTGCTCAATATATATATATATATATATATATATATATATATATATATGTATGTGTGTGTGTGTGTGTGTGTGTGTGTGCATACACATACGTACATTCATACATACACACACACAATTAAGGAAGCTTCCTCTTAAGATTAGTTATTAGTTATTAGTTTATTAAGAATATAAGGAAGCCAGAAGTATTTTCTGAAAAACTATCCTCTGAACATTTCTAATAGTCATGTGTCCGAGTTGATCAAGTGTTCTTTCAATTTATTTCTAAAGACAATTAAGAGTTACTGCTGCCTATTTCCTATAAATTAAAAATTTAATCAGTGTCAAAGGTTTTGCTAATTTTAATAAAGAACAATTAAGCAAAATAGAAATATAATAATACTTTGCCAAATACATCATAAAAATAACTAATTCAAATTATTCCTCTTTTGTTATATGCAATAAATAAGGTAGAAAATCTTAAATTTAGCTGTTACTCAAAGACACTAGCAAATAATCCCAAAACAAAAATCTTCATAACATAATATTTTAAAACACTCCCATCCAAATTTCTATGTCCAGACACCACATTCAAATAATTATATGATGACACACATATCCAATATTGCTGTTTTGTTAACTGGTCCATTTCTGAAAGTGTCTGCTACACCAGATAGCCAGGTGAATACAAATCAAATCAACAGCATGAAAGAATTTCTGAAACACTGACTTTATTCAACAAAGAAAACCATTGTGTTGAATTTCTGTTGCTAGTGTGTTTTTTCTTAACTTTCCTTTGTTCTCTGAGATTACACCGGATAAGAGGTGAAGAATGGACTGGTTAAAACTGTGTTGACAACAGCAAATATCCAAAGCCAAGATTTGAGTATCTGAACAATGCTGGACATGTTAATGACTCTTCACATTATTATAATGTTAAGAACAGCAAATTTACAAAGAGGTTTTGAACAGCTTAACATTGTTGGGTATGTCAATGAATATTACAAAAGTTATGTTAACTGCAACAAATATATAAAGAAAAGATTTGAGCCTATCAGATAAAAAGCCTGTCAATGATACAAATTATTAAAATAATGGCAAAAAATGGATTGCCAAAAGGACAGTTTTTCCATTGACACTGCTATTATTTTAATTAACTTCACTTCTTGGCAATGTCTATTGTTTAAAAAAAAAAAAAAAAAAAAAAAAAAAAAATCAATTCTGTATAGCTGGCCACTCGTATTCGAGGATACCAATCTACTAGGGTGGCTAGCCAATCCCTATTGCAGACGCTTGCTCAGGCGTATGTGTGTTTATTCAACACCCACAGAGCCCACCTCTTAGTGGTTTATACTGCAACTATGCTGAGCGAACATTAGTTACAGTTTCTGGGAAAGAGTGTGTTATCTAGTGTGATCAACAATTTTGAACAAGGCTAGCACAATCAAGCCCTTGGCCATGACTTGTGAATTCGTGCTAGCACTGCTATCAATGGCCCTCAAGAGTTCCATTTACCCAATTTTACTCACAAGGTTTGGGTCAACCTGTGGTATGGTTTTCAGGCACTTTCCAAAGGTGCCGCACGCTGGGATTGACCTCTCCAGTCCGACAACATCGAGAAGTCTCCTTCCCAACAAATTGACCATGGTGAGATTCAAACCCGGGTCTCATGGTCAGAATGCGAACATTCTAACCACTCAGCCACATGCCCATAAAAAAATTTAAAAAAAATCAATTAGATATGAGGAAATTGAATTTATACATTATTTTGTTCTTGAAAATTTACAACAAAGATATTAAACACTATTTATTAGATTGTTTATTTACAAGAATAATTTGATGTTTACAACATTCTAAAAATGAATAAAATTATATTAGAACTAATGCAATGCAATATTTATTATTTACCAATTTATAAATAAATAAATATGAAAACAATTTTTTATTCATAAATTTATAAACATTGACTAAATTATTAAAATATGGGAATCAACTATAAAGAAACCTTACAATTTTATATTGTTTGAATCAATTAGAAATTATCCTATGTTTTCCCAACCATTCCAATAAATAAATGGTACTATAAATAAACAATCTAATAAACAAATAGTATTTATTATTTTTGTTGCCAATTCTCAAGAACAAAGAAAAGGTCTAAACTAACTTTCATATGTTTAGGATTTATTAAAATTCTCATCGCTTTTTTGAAACAAACATTGCCAATGAGTGAAGGTAGTTAAAATAATATCAGTGTCATTGGGGGGAAAAAAAAACACGTTCTTTTGACACTACATTTTTCTTTTCAGGTCTGACAATCCAAGATTGTCAAAATAGTCATGTTGGTGTACTTTTATGTATAGTCCAGTTGCTATTTTCATCGCAAATTTTCAGGAGCTTCCACTGGTTCAGACCTTTATAGCTAAGGCTCTCCATGCTATGTCCATGGAGTTGCATAACTCACATTTCTTCTGTACGCTAATTAAAAGAGGAATTTCCACCCAGACAGCTTTTACCTGAACTGCTACTTTGTAGAACAAACTCACATTTAGATTCTCTGCTGAAGACTACAATCATTAATTCAAGGGTCAATTGCTATCTATCCTCCTTATCCTCACTTTCTTCTATGTCTTACATTCTTTATGAGGGAGAAAAAAGTAGTTCTAGATCACACTTCTGCTCTTGCAATCCCAATTTTCCTCCTAGTAATTTCACTTACTATATATATATATATATATAGGTAACTATACTCAAGTCGAAAAACCTTTGAATTAACAAATGCAGACACAGAAATGCTTGGTTACTGAAATAAGCCTCTCTCTCCCGATTGTAGCGTTATCATTATTGTTTGTGTTTTCTTAAATATCCCCTCTCCTTTTAGTTAGTTGAATAAATCGATACACCATCCCCCCGGTGTCGCTTTTTCTTTTTCTCTTTCTTTTTTTTCTTCTTCCTTGGTCATGTGGTGTTGTCTTGGCTGTCGTCTATATATACGCCGTTTTACTGTTGCCTCTTTAGCCAGCCAACCCTGACGATCTGCCTAAGTGAAACCTTGGTAGGTTTGTCTGGCTCATTAGGTTTGACTATATATATATATATATATATATATATATATATATATATATATATATATATATATATATATATATATATATATATATATACACACACACACACACACAACTGAAAGACCTCATCACTGGCCAAAATTATGCTTCTTTGATTTGAAATTCTTTTCTGGGAGCCAAGTGCCTCCTATTTAAGAATCACTAGTATAGTCAACGTGCCCAAAAAGGGGGAAGAAAAAGTTGTATTCAGGATTAATTGTAACCAGAATGGGTGATCCTGACATAATTCCAATAAATCATTTCCAGGTACCCCATTTTTCAAAGAATTCACTAAAAAAAACCCCCCAAAAAACAAAAACAAAACAAACAAAAAACCACCTAAAATAGTACCCATTTTTACTAACTGTAATAAATCCGAAGTGCATTCAGCATTTGTCTTTCAGTGAGGCAGTATTTTTAAGGCAGTGTGTCCACTGTAAGCAGCAAAAGTGGAATTACCAATCTTGTTCCCAATAATTATACTCAGCACCAGAGGTTTCAACTATGTGAGCAGCCATGCTTTATCTGTTTATTTTGTGCACCTCTTAGCAAGACATGTTCTAAGATATCAGAAAAGCTTCAGAAAGCTTGTGTGTCAATAATTAGCATAAATTTGCTTGTATTCAAGTATTTTAATTGTGGCAAAATAAAGACTTCCACATCAGCCAACTTATGGTCATATCACATTCAAACACCAGTTCTTATCTGATCACCAAAGTTAAACATTGAGCCTGGTTACTATGTAGATGCATAACTGCTTGAGAATATCAGGTGCTGTAAGATTGGATTTATGTTTGGTGCAATGGATAACAGCTTAGAATGAGAAATCAGTGAAGTGGGTTCGAATTCCAGTCAGGCTCGTTATATTCCCTTATGTGCAAATACCCTTGGGAAAGATATGAATCCAAATTTTCTCCATCCAATTATGGATTAAATAGTAAAACTAGTACCAGAAAATTATTATTTAAAAAAATTATATATATATATATATATATATATATATATATATATATATATATATATATATATAGCTCTTGAAAATACAATTCAATTGAGCACTGTTGAGTGATAAGCTAATTCTATAAACAACAGCCACCTGCACTAATGCAAAGCTCTTCAGTAAAATGAATGGAGCACTTTTGCCGATTGGCATTTGTTTACATTTGTAAAAACAATACGCTAGATTTAGTTGTGTGACTCTACCGAGTGAAGATAGCTCTGGCTGACACAAAATTAGTTGTGTTTCAATCCTGGCTTGAGGCATTCGGAAGTCTAGTCGCACTGAGGAGCTGTGATACAGTGAAACAGTACTGTCTGTGAATGACATTATATATATTTTTTTTTTTTCTTACAATCCAAAAATGTTTCAGCTTTATAAATAAACTTAGAAAGGTTAATATTCTATTAAGAAAAACAAAAAACACTCAATCAATCAAACCACAACAGACAACAAAAATTTGATATCAGAAGAAAATAATTCGGGGGGGGGGGGGGGTGAAAATGCTCAAAAATTATTTCTATATAAATTAATGGTAATTGCCTTTTTTGCTATATATTATTTTAGCTTATAAAAGATTTTATAGATTGAAATAGAGAATTTTTATACTCTAAAAGCAGAGAAAAGTTGTATTATTATGTGGGTGCAAAAATAATGTCGTTTTTTGACATGATCTTGAACGTCAAAAAACAACATTATTTTTGCACCAACCTAATACATGTATATATTCTAAATAAATAAATGAAACAAAAACTAAACTGGATTACTTACGGTGCAATAATAGCCCTGGCTGGAGAATGGACAGCTTTAGCCTTTGATAACCACTGAGAAAGTTGGTTATTCAAATCATCAGCTGAAAAATAAACGAGGAAAATTCATTCATTGAATATGCCATGACTTTAGTTGTTGTAAATTATAATGTAGTTGCAATGCTATATAAAATACTTTATTTTATGGCCCATGAAAGAAACTCCAAATCCTTCCCAGCACAAAAAAGTGAATAAATAAACAAATGCAAATAAATAAATAATGTAAAAAGTTTATGTATCTTGTTGGCTAATGTTTGTTCAGACACTGTAGACATCGTAAATTTACTGTAAATATTACTCTGTAATGCTATTAACAAAAAGCCATCATACATGGTAATAACCATGTTTGCATCATGTTTTCACCTGTTTTCTGAAAAAAAAAATAAAAAGAGAGAGAGACAAAAAGATCTGCTTGGCTAGAAGACAAAAATTATTAAAACATGAGAATCTATACATATATAATGTTGTAGGTTCTGTCTGTTTGTTATCAAACCCCTACAGTTTTGGGGAGAGACCCCCATAACCATATATATTCTGAAACTATATTACCCAGGGTACTTGGATAAGTATATTTCATTTTGATCAAAGGGAGTCAGTCTCCCAGAGGGCACAACTCCTTCCCCGAATCCCTCCCCCTTTAATTTAAATTGGACAAGGGAACAACTCCTATCCAAAATATAGAAAGAGAAAGCCAGAAGATGGAGGTCAAATCAGTAAGATCATTGAGTGATATTGAATTACATCAATTTTCTCCACAAATTATAACAAAAATAAAAAAAAAAAAAGAAAAGTGACACACAGCAAGGTGCAAGTAATTTGACTAGTATTATAATACATCTGTTAATCTCTTCACAGATGAAGAAAGGACTTGAAGCAACATGTGTTTCTACAGAAAATACCATAGATTAGACATCTGAGCAATGACAAAGTTTTAGAGAAAATGGAAACAAAAAGGACACATACTTATCAGAAAGAGTCATTTGAAATTTCTAGGGCACATGAGAAAAGAGGGCTTAGAAAATTTGATACTCACAGGACATATTGAAGGTAAGAGGAAAACAGCACATAACATACTTTCATTATGCTTGTGTAAATGGTTGGCAAAACAGGGTTTAGGAGAGATAGCAAAAAGATAAAATTTACTAAGAGCTATAAAAAACAGAAAATTGTGGAGAGCCATGACTGCCAATGTCCTGAAGGATACAGCATATAGAAGAATGAATGTAGTTAAAATTAAATGCACCCAATGCCCTCTAACTGCAAAAGCAGAATACATTTTTTTAACCATTTCACTCCAAGCAAGACAATAATGCCACTAAAACACAAGAAGTTAGTGGGAGTGAAAGAGAATAAGACTTTAAGAGTGGAAACCCAATCCTAAACAGGAAACAAGCAATAAACCTCTACTCCTATTTAAAAAACAGTGAAGGAGTGTGAACCAAGTGATAGGGATACCTATCTAATTAAATTCTTTAGGTAATACAATAGAAGGCACTATGGTGTGATTGATTTACCAAACATTGGAGAAGGATCAAAATTAAATGAGGTATACAATTTTGAAGAAAATAATTAAGAGAAAAATGATTACAACAAAGGGATTTTTAACTCTAAATCAAAGATGGAAAATACAATATAAATCTTTTAAGCAGAAGACCCTGGTTATCTTTACAAGATTTTCACACACAAAGCAAAGTTTTTTTAAAATATTTATGGAACTTAATATACGGATACATACAATATGGTCTATCAACAGTTCATAGAAAAAAGTCTTGTTTTTGTAAATTACATGATAGATAGAATATTGCCCTGTGAAGTAATTCTGAGAACAACTCTACCAGATAACTTACAAGCTTAAACAAGCAATTCCTCAAGTCTCTCAAAGTGAAGATGTTATCTTTTCTTTCATACATCCACTCCTCAATAAGCCTCTTATCATCAGTTTATCACAACACTAAGACATTACAGCTTTATCCAACAGTATCCCCTCTCATTTCAGTTGGTGAGTTGACACTCAATTTATTCTTGTCTAGAGTTTTATTTTATATATGGTTGGTCTTATCAGATTCCTATTACAGAGATGGTTGTTTCTATTTTCCTGCAAGATTAAAATATTTGACTTTCTCCTCTTTATTACAGTTATAATAATAAACAAAGTTATTCTCGGTTGTCTTTGTCACTGCCATGTCAGGAAAAAGAATGCTTTGATATGTGAATAAAAAGAAAGAAAGAAAGCAATTATGAACATAGTAGGTTTAATTTTTTCTGGTTTCTAAAACTCCAAAATCAAGGGTCATGCAATATTACAAAAGATTTCTATTTGGCTATAAGATGTAAAGCTAGATCAATAAAGTTTTGCTTTAGAAAATCTTATTTCAAATAAGAATGTCACCTTTTTAGAAATTGTGGACAAGATAGTGAAATATATTCTTTCTTAAATTCTCAGACATAAACCAACAGAACTTAATTATAACTTTATACTGTTAGTAATGTCTGCATTAATTCCTGATGAATGACAAACTGTTTCTTTTTGATTTTCAATGCACTGACTGAAGGCAGAAAATGATTCAAACATTTTTTAAATTTACTGCTTAAAAGAATCAGATTCTACTTAAATGCCAATATTAACATATTCATAAACTGATACTGACTAAATTCTGGTCTTGATAGAACTCCAAAAGCATTTCTGAGTCATTGTAGATGATGAATTATTTTCCACACTACAACCCCTTTCTCCCAGATGATGCGCCACAAGCCTCTCACTGCTCTATCGCTATTTGCATGGAAAGTGTTCAGATGAACTATACTTCTTAGTTCCACCAGTCCCAACTTTCACAGGTAAAAAAAGAAAAAAAATAATAATAAAGATGGGATTATTTATCAGCATTTCGACAAGAGTATCTGTGCATTCTGGTCAGGATTAAAGTGCCACTTCTACCTAGGAAAAGGACAGTGTTCTTGATTTTAGGCAGGCCACTTTCCCACTGCTGTAATGTAGCTTTCCTGTGCCTTTTCTATAAATATTTTCATGGTTATTGCTCTGATGAGCTTTCTTTTCTCCCTTAACTTTACAAATTTCAGCACAGTACTAGATTGGCAGCTATTTTACAGTTGAAATTGTTAGATGTAACTAAATTCTATGTTAACAGTGTCTTCTCTCATACTTCTTGCTCATGAAACTCTTCTGGCTTCTTACTTTCCACTTTAATCTTCAAAAATTTAAATGCAATGTCAATCATTATGTCTTCTTAATTCCGGTTCATTTATTGTTCTCTCTCTCCTTAATGTTTTTCTTTTTATCATATTCTTTCACTCAGCAACTCCTTGCCTCTTAGTGGCTTTATTGCCTTACTTGAGGGTGAAATGATTAAGGAAAAAAAAACAAACAGTACCTTCCATTGCATAGGAGGAAGATGTTTAAAGTATTCCAAAGCTTTTGTGTCACTGGTGACAGACTGGACAGTTTTTGTGTGTGTTCTTATATATACATTTGGATCACTACGTTAAGCTGACCTTGTCATATTCTAGTACCATCAGGGGGTAGTTAAATCAGTGTACTCTGTAAAAAATGTTACATATACAATATGTACAGGGGGCAATGGATAAATTGTGGTCTCAATTATGCAAAAATGGAAATAACACCGACATCTCATTTTAACAGATATATTTACCAAAATTACAAAAAAATACTAAAATACAAGAAATACTAAAGAGTAAATTTATTCAATAAAATTGCCATTGGCTTTAACCATGGTCTCTAGACAACTTTGGAATCTCCTGCAATTCTTCTGGATGGTCTCCTTGCTTAAGTTGGTACATGCTGCCATAATCTTTGCCTTCAGTTCATCTTTGGTATTACAAGGAGTTTTGTTGATCTCTCAGTCAACTGTGCCCCACACATAATAATCAAGGAGGTTGCAGTCTGAGGAGTTAGCTGGCCAGATGTAAGGGGTGAGTGATGTGGTTGCAGAAATTACCTGACAGCCACAACTGTGTTCTACTTGTGTGGTATGGTGCAGAGTTCTGTTGCCAGATATAGCGTCTTCCAGCAGTCACCCTCTTGACCGAGGCAGCACTACCTCTTCAAGGCACTTGATGTAAGCCTGTGTTAAGTTTGAGGCCCAGTGGCAAGATGAATGGAGGCATAATATCACCATCACTATTGATCACTTCAAACACTTTCATAATCACCATTAGATTCATCCAACTCTTTCCGAATTGTTTGCACTGTCCTCAGATTAACACCCAAACACTCTCAAACATTCATATTGAGCTTCTGGTGTGAATGCCAAGCAGTACAGCATGCCATTTCCAAATTTCTGATGGAGTGAATTGCATCATGGTGCTCTTTTTCTTACAGACAATGCCCAACTGACCCTACTATACTGTGCTGTTGAAAAAAATAAAAAAGAAACATGCGCAAAATTAAAAATATAAAATGGTAACAATTTACTCATTGTACTCTGTATAAGGATTTGATTGATTGATTTGATCCAGTGTAAATTGTTTATTCTGAGTTGAAGTGTTTTATTATTCACTTTTTAGTAATTTTTTCATCTTTTTCTCAAAATGTAAGTTGACACACACTCCAAATATTGAAGTAAATGTGTAATTAGTAGTGGTGTGGGAAGTAACACTTATTTTTACTATAAAATGTTTGTTTTTTTGTGTCCATAATGCCTGTAACTTTACTGTAAGAGTTATCACCCTTGGACACTAGCTATGGAATATAATGGTTAAACCTAAACTTGTGAAAGTGCAGTGTACAGCAATAATAATTAAGAAAAAAAAACTCACATGTGAAAACTTGATAATAGTAAAGAGTGAATTCACTTTTATGGCATTACCTACTTTAAAAAATTACATTGACAGGTTTTGTGGCTATGAAAACTCAGTTTATGTATGAACAGCTTACTTCATGTTCAAAAATCTCTATCAATGTTAAAGCAAAGAATGTCATGTCCATAAAAATATATAAATAAGAAATTAATTATATTGTCACTTTGTCATGTCCATTAAAAAATAAAATAAAATTAAATCATAGTGTCATAAAATAATTATAAAAATTATAATTAATTCACTCATTCTAAACCAATGAGAATTGACACTACTTTTCTCCTCTACACACACACACAAACATGTGACATTCTCACTATTGGACAAGCAGTTCACAGACAGGTCATCAACATGTGAGCCAACGAAAATTTTGGTTCCTTTCCCTTTCTGTCTATAATTTATCTTTTAGGACTCAACAAAAATTCGAGATAAGAAAACCCCAGACACTTGTATTTTTCGAACAAAATTATGTGAATACTCATTACATACATCTATTTAAAAAAAAAAAAAAACATACAAGAAAGGCCTTATATACTTTTTTTTCTTTTTTAAGTGTATCACCCCAAGCAAGGCTGGAGGCCACTATCACGCATGGGGTTATAGAAGGGTTGGAGGAAGAGCAGATAGGAGTGGTAAAGGAGAGGATGTGGAGAAAGAGAAAGACAGTGGGTCGATCAAGGCAAGGGGGTTACAGAAGATTTGGAGCGAGAGCAGATAGAAATGAAAGATGAAAGGATGTGGAGAAGGGAAGTGGATAGATCAAGGCAACTAGAGATGTCGATTGACGCTACACTTAAATCGTTGGAGAGTATAATCAATTTAAAGGCATTTTAACTTTGATATGTACACTTAGTGTGCTTTGGCCTTTTTTAAAAAATAATTTAATGCCATTAAAAATTTTAGTTGCACACCTACGATCCTCTCATGGTACATGGGCTGAAAAATTACTGATATAGAGCCATACAATTAAGTTAGCATTTCTTTGCTTATAGATGACTTACAACTTGTATTCACAACCTGACTATTCTATCTCAACTGACTCAAATTACATCCAACTGGGTGTGTCAGTAAGTAATATCTTCCTTGTGCTCATAAAAAGCAAGCTAATAATTTTATATTGCTACTCAATGGAAATAAGAAATCACTTTTCCACATGTTGTTTCATTTCATCCACATCCTTTTTACTGTTTGTTCTATGTATTTAATTCTCAAATACACCAAGTCACCTCTGACAGCTAGACAAATAAGATACCTTTTAATTGGTTGCAGTTTTTTAGCCAAAAGATGTTCTGGTCAGTCTATTAAGAAAACACAAGATAGAAGATACAGAGAATCAACATTAGTATGAATGAATGCAAGGTATACTTATTAGTTTTGTGAATAAACTTGTTGAAGCAAAGTACTTTTGTCCAATGCCAACATTAATCTTCTTCAACCTTCTTTAGCCAGACAAATACAGATAACTAATAAAAAATAAGAAATACCATCTCTGGGAGAATATTATCATTAAAAATAAAAACTATACTGTGGTAGAACATTATCATTAAAAATAAAAATACCATCCCAGTATGATATTAAGTTTGAATGAATATTTAATATTTTAATATTCAAACAAGATATTAAGATATGTGGAAAAGAAAAAAAAAAAAAAAAAAAAAAAGAAGTTTTTACTGTATATTTAGTTTATTTTTCAACAAAAGAATGTGCTGGGAATTTTAGCACACACCTTATATGAGAAAGTACTGAAAAATTCTTGGACTGAACAAGGGATTCACACCAATATTTTGACGTTTGGTCAGACTGAGAACTTTTAGTACTCATGTGTGGGCACACAGACACACATACACAAACAAATGAGAAATTGAAAATTAATTTGACAACAATAATGTCAAATAATAACCAACTAGTTGTTTATATAATCTGTGATATCACAAGTAAGATTTACTAAACAAACACATTAAACTCTTATTCCCTCTAATTATTACATCAAATAGTGATACAGTAAATTGATGGTTGTAGGTAAGGAAATATGAGTAATGAATCACAGTTGTATTATTAGGTCTGACTTCATATAAACCTCTGCATATGTAGACACATTTTTGCTTTATCATTAACTTATTCAGTGGTGAGATACAATATATTTTTTAAATTCCTCTTTTAAATTTAAATTTTATTTTTGTCTATGAAATTAGGAATTAATTCTGTGAACTTGTGTAATTTTAGTAAATAGTCAGTGCAGTCATGATCCCCCATCACTGATCCCTCTCCAGGGACACAATTAGCTTTAGTCATTTTCTGCACTAACAAACCTGTTCTTGTGGTACATGTTAATGATGATAATAAAACTGAAAATTAAAACCTGAATTTTATTACTTTCAAATGCCGACATATTTTAACCAAGTTTCAACACTTAACCTGTATCTTATGCAAAGACCAATGTTTCTCAACCAGTGTTCTCTGGAACCCCAGGTTACTGCAAGAGATCACACAGAGTTATGCGAGAAATTGATAAATAGGCTAATGCATTTATGAGTCATTTCTGTTTAATCTTATATTTGTAATTTTATGATACAGGTATGACATTATTGGGAAATCAGTGATTATTATAATAAAGGCTTCAACCTCTTAGATTTTTAATTATAACAATCATAGGGGGATGTATTAAGCGATATCTATATGGCATTAGTGTGTAAACACATTAACTGGTTAGTAGACAGGGCCTGTACATGATAGATTCATGTATCACTGAGTGACTCACTCGAGTACAGGACACATACATGATGCCATATATTATATTTATAATGTGAACTATGATAGAAACATAAAAGAAATAGATATTAAAATGGTATTTTTTGCATAGGTTCCCTGAGACATAAAAACTATTTCAAGGGCTCCACAAGGGTAAAAAGGTTGAGAAATGCTGATATAGACAATCAAAATTAAAAAAAAAAAATACAGTTAAAACATGTATAATTATTGGGATAGTATTCATAAAAAAAAAAAAAAAATTCCAAGAGTGTTTATCTATGACTTGGCACTTCTGACCGGGATCAATTTACTATCTGTGCATTCTGTAAGTGATTGATTGATGCATTCATTCATTCATTCATTCATATATATATATATATATATATACACACACACACACACACACACAAGTATTATGAAAAATTCGCAGTCCAAAGTAAAAAGTGTTAAAAAATGACATTTAGTAAGATTTTGAGAAGAGGTTGAGGCAGAGAATTTTCTACATTCCTCTCACACACACATACGTGAGTGTGTGTATGTATATATATATATATATATATATATATATATATATATATATATACACACACACACACACGTGAGTATATATATATATACACACACACACGCGAGTATATATATATATATACACACACACATATACGCGAGTATATATATATATATATATATATATATATATATATACACACACACACACACACACACATATATATATACGCGAATATATATATATATATATATAATAATAATAATAATAATAATCAACTCTCCCGTCGAACTCGACGTATGAGGGTCAGGCAGATCAGTTCCCAGAAACTGAAAGCCTGACACCGACACATGAGATTTGTTTATAGTGGTGAAGGCTTTGTGCAGGGCCATCCACACTTTTTGGAGGGACGAATACAGGGACCTGGTGCAGCGAATGCCACAAGGTCCCCAAACGACCCTCCGCAGGTTTTGAATTCAGAGTTGTCCTTCTCCTAGACCAGTTGCCATCCAAGGCTATAGAACCCAGTCTGTCCTGCTATTTACCCATAGTTGGAGGGAGAAGAAGAGGATTCACACCTTTCCCAAGGGTATTAGCATGTAAGTGAATGTAATGGATTCGACTGGAATATATATATATATATATATATATATATATATATATATATATATATACACATACATTTTGCTAACCTGAAGTTACATATCTCAACCATAGAGTTGGCTTTAGTGATATTTATTCTAATGCCATTTCCTTAAAGTATTCCACCACGTATATGTCAGCCATTTCTGGTGATAATGATAAGCCCATCATCAAGCCTTCATCCTGTTGATACATGCCTGATCCCATTCCGAAGTGTGTTGTTTGTATACAAAAAGGTAGAATCTCCATCAGGTTATCTACTGGTATATGGTGTGTTCTCCTAGAGATGAGTCCGAGGCTTGTCTGTCCCTGACTATTGATAGTGTTTCCTCTGTAGGTATCTTAGTGAACAAATTCACTACATCCAGACTTACCATCTGGTTGGATTGGATGGGAGCATTTTTTTTTTTTTTTTAAATTTATTTCTGTGGGCAGAGTTTAAGACATATGATGAAAACTTTCTTATTAATAGATCAACTATATCCACAAGGAAGCAACTCACAGAGTGGCACGCACAGCCTTGGCAACTGACAATTGGTCTGAGAGGAATACCATCTTTGTGAATTTTGGAGTGACCATATAGGTAATGAACCTTGTGCTTCACCTTTCAATCTTTCAACTTGTTCAATTTCTGTACTTGGCGAGCCTTGACTGCATCAAATTCATGTCTGTAGGATTTATCCAGATCGTGCTAGATTCCGTTTCAGTTTTCTTCATCAGTAATTCTGTTGTAGAAGGCCTTGAGCCTCTAGGAGATATCAGATTGCAACTGATGTTTTATCCAACGGTTGTGCTAGATTCTTTCTCAGACAAGTGTGTGTCCAGTTTTTTTTCTGCAACCAGATGGGCTCTCCTGGAATTGACCAGATGTCTTGGTGCCTGGTGACTCTTAAGTCTCTGAATCGGTGTAGTTGGTTCGATATTTGTGCCAGCTTCTGGTGGGACTTTTCTAATTGTCTACATATTTTTGATATATCATGTTCATACCAATCCTTCAACATCTGTATATATTTCCGAGATGAGGTATTGTAACTATTTATTTTGAAACAGTTCACAATGGAGAGAGAAAAACTAGCATTCCTGAATGTACTAATATCTTGAACAGAGATACTGCAAGCCAACGTTCATTGAACAATATCTCAACTTAGATTCCTACCACTCATATAATGTAAAGAAAAGGATTGTCCACTGCCTACAACATCGAGCAAAAGTCATAAGTAGCAAGCCAGAAACATATGAACAAGAAATGGTCAATATAAGTAGTAACCTACAACATAACTACCCTGGATACATGACAGTAGCCCTCACAAACTGGGATAAAAGGGTACAAGATGATAAATCAGAAAAGTCTATAAGAAGGGCTTATCAGAAAAGATACAAAAGATCTGTGGTCCATATAATATCAGGACAACCTTCAAGAGTGGTTCAACCCTACGCAGACATTTCTTATGAGTAAGACCACCCATAGAGGAGAACATGATTAAGAACTGTATGTACGCCATCTTGTGCAGTTGTGGCAAGAAATATACAAGAGAAATAGGTCACTCTCTTAAGATAAAACTGCAGGAACACCATATGACAGTAACATGAGGAGAAATAGTAAAGTCAGGCATGGCTGACTATATATGGAGGGAAAAGGAAGATCACCACCCTATGTGGGATGAAATTGAAATAATAGAGAACATTGCTGGAAAATATGAAAACTTAATGAATCAGCACATGTGCTAAGCTACAAAAATCTTAGTCAAACAGACATGAATACAGTATGGGAATCAGTAATATAGAGTTAGAGACAAACAACAATAACAAAAAATTGTAATATGGTAAAAAATGTTACCGAGACATTAGGTTTATAAGAGCAAAAATTCACTCACTGATGTACATGACTTTCACTGACTGATACAAGGATTGAACTCACAACCATAGAGTTCCTAGATGTACTTAGCCAATATTTTTAGCCACAAAGTGGATGTGTGGATGGTGCAGCCCAGAATTAGAAATTGGAGTGCTAAGTTCAAATTCCAGTCAGGTCAATTACCTTCACTTATACGCTAATACACTTGGGAAAGGTAGGAATCCATCTACTCCCTTTAGCTGAGGGTCAAATAGTATCTTGTATCTGGAAAGATCATTATTCTCAAAAAATCTTTAATGTAACATGTGCAAAAAAAAAAAAAAAAAAAAAAAAAAAAAAAAAATCAAAAAAAATCCACGAAATGTTGATAAACCTGATAAAGACAAAATCAATGAATTTAGCCACAAATCCAAACAGACCTTACATATTATATAAAGCCCAAAAGTTTCTACTTGACATAATATCAAACAAATATGGTTTGGAGTCTGTCTATATTTCTGAGATGAGGTATTATGTACAGTATTCACATTAGTCAGACTATTGTCCTCATCTTTGTCGCCATATTTGTCACAATGTTTCGGCCGTTGTATGCTCCAGCCTTCTTCAGGTGGTTGGAATTTCGAACCGAACCCTTTATTTCGATCACTGGGGTAGACTCAAGGACACATGGCACAGTGGATAAAGGCGTTGGTTAGATCCAGTGACAGACCCAAAGAGTGTGAGTTCAATACCCGGTTCAGGCAGTGGAGAACTTTCAGAGGGAAAATTAGCAGGAGATAACTGATAACTGACATCCATCAAACATGGCTCGTGGAACTAGAACAGTCTACCCCAGTGATCGAAATAAAGGGTTCGGTTCGAAATTCCAACCACCTGAAGAAGGCCTGATCGTACAACGGCCGAAACGTTGTGCCAAATATGGCGACAAAGATGAGGACAATAGTCCGACTAATGTAAATACTGTAAATATGGTTTGGTATTTACCCATGTTAAAACAGGCTCTTCCTTAATAAACTAAGTGACAGCACTTTACCAGACAACTAGAAAAATGTTCTCTGAAGAGAAATTTCAGTAAACTTAAATAATGGTTAACGGTTAAATCCAATTTGGCAGGAAGAGAGACAAACTACTGCCACTGCTTAGGGCACATGCATTAAGCTGAGGACCGACAGTCTAATATCTTCAGAAATATGATAGCTAAAGATGCCAAGTTCAATCCTAGGTAGGACTATAAGAATCAGGACAGTTAACATACATACATGCACTTGAACAGAATATGGCACAGAACAGAGATTACAATGCAAGTCCTACACGTACTTGGGATGAGGGACAAAAATTGCTCAGCTCCTTTGTAATTTAATTTCCCTATTGGGATGCCTCAGGTGCCAGGAATTAATCCTAGCCCTTCTCCTTTGGAGAGGTAGTGTCTAGAAGGAAAGCCTCTTGAAGATAAGCTTAACCCTTTAGCATTCAACATGCTCAAACATGTCCTGTAAATATCAGGTCTCAAAGTCTCACTGTTTGTGTAACTTCCTGGATTATTTGCAATGATGTTGTCACATATTATGGCAGAGTATACAGGGGATGAACAGGTTGAATCATGAGGGATCCTAGGCACTTTTCCTTTTGGAGATATCTCAGGCACCAGGTAATGACTCCGATCCTTTCTTGAGCTGATATTTACATTTGAATGCTCAGGGTTAAATTATAAAAACATAAGAAATGTAGTTTTGTACACCCACTTTGTAGAAAATGTGACAAGTTTACACTAGGGGCCCCACACATACATGGGGCCTTAAGCATCAGGTAATGACCCCAACCACTTCCTGAGGGCAGATTGAACTCTGGGGCTTGAACTTATCAATAAGAACTACATAAAAAATTCAGTTTTATCATTTGCATGTACCAGCAAATGTCATATATTGTTCAACTCAGCAATTTTTGCATGGAGATAACTTATTTGCACATTCAGATTGAAAAAATTAAAAAAAAAATTTTTTTTATTCATTTCCAATGTAGTTTTAAATAGTCATTTTAAGCTGTGAGTGGTAGTGGCCTTAGTATTTAGATCAAAATTTGAGAGTGAAAAGAAGCAGGCAATGCCGACATTTTACACAGTACAATTTTAAAATTTAATAAATATTACGAATTATTGTAACATGACCTACATGAAATAAACATCTACCAAAATGTTTAAGCATATTGAACTGCTTCAGTTTTTTTAAATCATTTCACCCCAAATAAGGCATTAAGACTAACTAAGATACAAGGAGTTACTGAGTGTGAAAGAATATGTGAAAAAGCGAGAGAACAATAAAAGAACAGAAATTAAAAAAGATGATAATGACTGACACTGCATTTAAATTTTTGAAGATCAAAGTTGACTGGAAAGCATGAAGCCAGAAGTGAGTTCCACAAGCGAGAAGTGCAACAGAACAAACTGTTAACATAGAACTTATGGTTACATCTCATCATTACAACTGTAAAATGACGAGACCTTGACACCAATTTAGTAATTGCGCTTAATTTCAAAGAATCTAGGTACCATAGAAGAAAGTTCATCAGAACAATTATGAAAGTATTTATAGAAAAGTCACATTGGCAATGGGAATGTGACTGAAGCCGAGATGCCAG
>OZ038512.1:42185625-42193125 GCA_964036315.1 Acanthosepion esculentum
TGCTGGATGCAGTTTAGTGTCATACCCAGGACTATATACATTTGTAACCTTTTTCTTTGAGTATTGGCCTCTCTTATGTTATCATTTGAACGTTTGTTTAAGGTATCCATTTTACTGTTGTATTTCTCTATGTAGAACCCCTTTCACCATGTGTTGACTGTTTACACACTGTTCTGAAACTGTCTTCCTTTCTCAGAATTTACACTGCAACATTTTAATATATTCCTGTAGAAAATCATTTGCCACATTCTTTATATATTAAGACCCTTAGTTTCACTTATGTTCAGTTTTGTTATATTTCTTCTTCCCCCATCTATTATATTTGTATTTATTTCTTTTCTTAGTTTTACTCTTTTAGCTTTTATTAAACCTGCTGACGAACAGGACTTTTAGAGTTTTAACTGATGCAAGGCATTTCTCTGGCTGTCTGACGTATGCATGAATGCAAGACAGATGTGTACCGTGGGGCAGAACAAAAACATAAATGGATGCTTATCATTAGAATTAGAGAGTTGAAATTTTTACAACATTAAGAAGGCTTGGAGAATTTGACACTCACAGGACATACTGAAAGCAAGAGGATGACAGAAGAACAATGAGTAACCTCCTTCATGAGTTTGTGTAAACAGGGCAGTACAGGGAGAAGTGGGACAGTAAAAAAAAAAAAAACAAACTAGCCTGAATATTTGAGAAATCTTATTAAAGAAAAATATGAACCATCCAACAGGGTACAAATCTGCGTCAACCCTTGCCAGAGGTCGTATATTTTTCTTTAATGAGATTTCTCAAATATTCAAGCTGTTAGATGAAAATAAATATACAGTTTAATAAATAAACTGATCATCTACTCAAATATGATAGGTGTCCACTATAAATAACATTTAAAGTGATAAAATCTGTCAGATTAATAAATAAAAAAGCCAATACTTCTTTAGAAAATTGCTCTGTATATAGCATGAGCGTGAAACTGGTTACAACTAGAGCCATTCTTTCATAGGATTTAATGTTGGTAAGTGTTTTTTGCTTGGTCTAGGCAATCTAAGCTTCAAGCACTATACTTTATTTAGTAGGTAAATTTGTCTTTAGGTCTTTTTCAGTATTGTCATTATCTGGATAAGATTTTTAGGCTTTGGCAAGTTGTTTGTTGGTTTCATCAACATTTTTTGATTTCCTCTCTCTCTCATATATATATATATATATATATATATATATATATATATATATATATATATTGATAGCTGTCTCATGTTGGTTAAAATAAGTATTGTATTAATGTATTTGTTAAAATTGTTTTGAGGATTATCCTTACAATTAATTTTATTTGAAGTAATCTTTATTTGTTTCTCAACAATATAGTAAGTGGATCCGTTGTTGTTAAGAGTTTGTTTAATGCCATTATTTCAGAAATGTGTGGAATGACAAGATGAGTTCAACTCTGTTTATAATTTTTTTTTATTACAGCATTTATTTTTTTATGTCTGGAGATATTCATTTAAAATTAAGGAGACAAGTGTTTGAGCTAGCAGCTTTTTGTATAAAGAAATTGTGGCTATTGAACTGATAAAAACATCTAGGAACAGAAGTATTATTTCGGTTAAGTTTGGAACTAAAACAAAGGACAGAATCTCTTTCTAAAGTTTCTTTTATTTTGTCTAGATTTTTGGATATTATAAAACTATCATTTATATATCTCCCATATAAAGTAGCTTTGGCTTGATTTTTAAAAATTAAATTTTTGAAGTGAGATATATAATAATTAAACATTTTGGGGACGAGAGAAGAACCCATTGCAGGTTGCATGCATATTGCATTTTGCCAAAATTTGATCATCCAGAGTAATTTCTGAAGATAACATATTCAAGGCAAGCAGTCTTTGTAATTATACTGCTCAATATGTAGATTGATCAGTTATCTCCACCCATCATGATCTTTGAGCACCTCTCTCTCTCTCTATATCTATATATATATATATATATATATATATATATATATAGAGAGAGAGAGAGAGAGAGAGAGGTGCTCAAAGATTATGATGGATGGAGATAACTGATCAATCTACATTTTTAATGATATGGGCCATGAACTGGCTAATCAGATCTATGGTTGGCAGAGATAACATTTTTAATGTTATGGTCAATAAACTGGCTGATCAGATCAGAGATAACAAATCAACATTTTTAATGACATGGTCAATGAACTGGCTGATCAGATCTATGATGGACAGATATAACAAATCAATAACTCAATAAGAAAATGATCAAAATTCAAATTAAAACAAGTGTAAAAATTGTGAAAATTATATAAGCAACTGTGAATGCAAAAAATTTCAGAAACACTAAAAAAATAATAAAAGTAATGAGGACAAGTTATGGTCTAAATTAATAGAATACCACTCTAAAATACTCAGACTTCATGGTCTACCCAAAATGCATAAAGCAGTTGTTCCAATGCAATCTATCATACCTGGAAATGGAGGTGCTTTCCATAAACTGGCAAAACACCTTGACATATTAAAAATTCGGGCAACCTGGTTAAATAACTGAAAGGGATAAATATGACAGATTAACTCATGGTTAGTTTAGATAAATTCCTTTATACCATAAAAACAGTTGTTCCTATCAGATTTCTTGAAAAATCTAAGGAATTTTTTAAAATATCATTTGATCATAATCAGGAAATTCTGAATGAAATAGTGACATTATTTGAAACATTAATCTTGTCCAAAGGATAGTGTTTCTGCTAGTGCTCAAAGAGAATATAAAAAAAAAAGTAAAAAGGTTTTAGTGGACAAATATATTTTTCATTAAAAGTGAGCATATAACACATGTATATAAAACAATGTATATTCATGTTTTTTTCATGTCTAACACTTTTGACATAAAAACAAATATTAAATTGATCCAGAGCAGAAGTGCCTTGAGAATGAAACTTTGATTATAGACAGAAGTATTAGTCCAAGCATAAATAATCCTGACAAGTTTTTTTGTTTTTCTTACAGATATCATGATAGTCCTAAAATAAAGAGAGCAGGAAAACAACAGGAAATCTGGTGAATATCAAACAAAAGAACTATTGAGAATCTTTTTAACAACACAAAAGAAAAGAAAAAAAGAATTATGTGATGAGCCTATGTTGATTTAGGGCCTATATAAGAAACAGATGTATAAGTGGATCCAAAATTTTTTGTGCCCCTTTAAGACCATCATGTGAAATTCCAATGACAAATCTGGTATAACTATGTGGTGTTCCTTCAAGGCATAGGTGATCATGGCTTCCCACAACTTCTTGTTTTGTAGCTTTCAGTAAGTTTTATATATATATATATATATATATATATACATACATACACACATACATACATACACACACCATCCCTCCTACTTCATGTTCTGCCAATCACATCTAGAATATCTTGTCTAGTTTTTATTTTTAAATTTCGATGGATTTTCTACAGCTTATCAACCCTTTATATAAAGCCAGAAAATAGAAATGTTTTGGGAGATAATGGTTTCATGATAAGTCTTACTAATTAACCCATAGCTGAGGGTGGGAGACGAGGTGGATTAATACCTTTCCCAAGGTTATTTGCACGCAAATGAATATAACGAACACAACAGGAAGTGGAACTTGGTTGTCTGATTTACAATTTTGACCGATTACACCACTCACACATCCAAGCTTACAGCATCTGGTATTTCGAAGTGGTCACCCATCGAGGTACTAAGTTTGACGTTGCTTAACTTTGATGATCATACGGGAATCAGTGTTTCAATGTGATATGGCTATAAGCCTGCTTATTTCTAGTACTGCTCAGTTATTGATTGCTCTGTTTCCACCGAGTCCAAGTACACACAATTCACAAACCAATGCTTTAATCTACTAGGCTATTATCCTGTAGGACAATTCTCTGTAGAAAACTTGGAGCCTTAAACCTTACCTGCTGATGAGTGCTGCGGCTTGTCATGCTTGACTGCACTCACTTCATAGTGATTTAAATTTTTTTTTGTATTAGTTTGATTTTTGTATTTTCAATTTGTAGTTCACATCTCAGGCTGTTCCTTTTGCTAATAAACATACATTGTCTTCTCACAATTGATGTTTAGTCCTTTCTTCTCTATTTCCATTACAACCTTCTGTATGGATTACAACTCATGTCAGTTTATAAGTGGGTGCATATGCACGCACAGAGTTTGCTGGCTGTAAACTGAGAGAAAGCAAGAAAGTTCTGCATATCATTGTCAGACACTGACTGCCTCACTATTTTGGCCTTGTGCCAGATGAAACCAAACTTTAAAAAAGAAAAAAAAAATTGTTAGGAAGTTCAGAGTATCTGTAGGTGATTTTCAAACCCAAACAAAACCCATGATTTCAAATTCTGATTTTTAAGGCAGGCAGATCGGTGATATCTACGAGGAAGATTGAAGCAGCACAATCTTACTACTCTCATTTTTAGCTCTGTGCACGATCATATAATTACAAAACTATTTATGTAAATGCAGAAACAAAAACTTAAATGTAGTAATGTGAAAACATTTTTTAAAAAATAATTTCAGAGGTTTGTGTGTGTGCGTAAGTAGTTAAATCAATAAACTCACAGCCTAATGCTGAAAAAGCATTTATTTGTCAATGCACTTAACCAAACATTATATAGTGAGTATTTCTAATCAAATTCTGCTTCTGTGTCAGACTATGGACATTAGAGTTATGACATTGTAAAATAATTGATTTGCTGTATCTTAATTCAGTATTAAAAAATAATGAAGAGGGCTTTAATTATAGTAGTACTATGACTTCCTAGAGCCTTCTGGAAATTTATGACGTGCATTTTGTGGGGCCATAGCCCCACAAAATGCATGTCATAAATGTCCAGAAGCACTGGTTGGGTTGTCATTTGGATAAGGCAAACAGAAAAAGTGTATTGTGTTTGTGATAAATATTTTTCTTTGTTTCAGAGTATACAAGTTTTCTGATTGAACAACATTGATTTATTTGCTGAAAGATCTCCAAGTATTCATTTTTAACCATAATGTCTCATAAAAATAGTGTTTCTCCCATTGAAAGAAACAACAAAATCTGGACAAAGAATCTCATAAGATATCAAGAATCACATAAGAAAAGAAGAACTGTTCGACTAGAAAAACAATAACTGGAAAACAAAAGCAGGATACCACTCAAAATTCAGACTGTTGGCCGCTATCTGTTCCTTGGAGAATCCATCAAAGGAAGGAAAGAATGTATAAAGGAAATCGCTAAAGAAGTAACAAGTTAACATAAAAATTAAATTTCCCAAATTTATCAACTCAAGTCATACAAGTAAAACTGAATCAAGTGCTGAACATCTACGATGAATATATAAAACAAGAAAAATATGATCTATTGAATGACATTTTTGACATCACAAAAGAAAATGTTGAATGGCTGTGTAGTAAGGACAGACAGTTATATAATCTTCAGATTGAAAGCCAAGGACATGTTGGATATACAACTGGAAAGACTACAAAAGAAGAAAAGTGACCTTGAAGCAAACTTCAACAACAGTAACAACAACAAATTCTGAATCAAAGAGTGAATATCAAGAATCTGAAAGTTGTGAATAACAACCCACAGGAAAAAGGAAGTATAGCAAAACCAAAACTGTGACCAAATTATTAACATCTTGAAACCTATCAACCAGTAAAGCATCAAATGCTTGTCAGCAGTTATTTCAAAAGGGATTAACATCAAGACACCTTCTTAATCTGGTATTTACAGATCCACTATTAAAGAAACTGTTAAACTTCAAGAAATAAAGAAAACACTACACTTAGAAAATTGGTCATTGCATTTTGATGGTAAACAAACTAGTGGCCAGGAATATAAAGTGCTTGTTTTGAAGCATGAAAGAAGAGAATTACAATATGAATATGAACACTGGAAGCAAGTATGAGATTGTCATTCAGTTACAAAGACTATTTGCTTAAAAGAAACTGGAAGAATCACAATTCATTGACTATCAACATTGAGTGCTTCATGTAGTAATGGATGAAGAACTTGGAGGAAACATCACATTACTCAATATTGAATATCCATGAACTTGTAAATAACTATGAACAGCTTATGAAGAATTTCAAGAATGGTAAAGAAGAGATTACTGAAACAGCAAAATGGCGTGATGATATGGAATTTCTAAAAAGAACTCAAGTTTTCTGTTTTTTTCCAAAGAAACTGGAAGATTTCTGAAAGTGAAGTTTAAAAAAATACTTAAGTAGTGCAAGATGAAATTTTAGAGCAATAGTAGTTCTTTTGGCATTTATTCATCTACCAGAGAAAAGAGACTCACTACTTAAAATTTGTAGATTCATCTCTTAAAGATAGGAGGACCATTGGTTTGATGACCAAATCGACAATGCAGATGATTACCATAAGTTATGTAGCAGCTTGCAGATTAAAAAAATGCATTAAACTCTGTGAAAAAGTTTGGGAATCCAGAACCATAGAGACTGGAAATTCCCAGAACAAATCAATATGCAGAACAAGCAATCAAGCGCCTTCAAGAGCTTTATGACGTCTGTAAACAGAAGAGAAAGTTTAGCTTACGTTTATTTTGTCTAACAAAACACAATTGTATATTATACCATAATTATGCTAAATATTCCATTCTTTTTCTTTATGTAGCTGTTCTTAATTGTATAAGGAAGCTTGCAATTTTTGTTTATTTTAAGTTTGTATGTTATAAACTGTTAAATGCATTAAAAATATGTAAGTACTATATAATTAGACCATTAGCAAATTGAAAAATGAAGTTTGTGAGATATTTTGATTTTTTTACTCTTATTGCAGAAATGGTAAAATTGAATTTTAGATTTCAGGTAACATTTTTTAAGAACTAAAACAAATTAATGCCTTTTTTTTAATACATTTGAACAAAAGTTCAATTTATGACACAGGAACATAGGATTACAAAATGTCATAAGCAATTCTCAAGTATTACAAGTATTGAGAGAAAGACATCACATACACACAGTGTGAGACGCAGAGAGACACACACAGAGACATGCACACATACACTGTGCGAAACACAGAAAAACGTGCATAGTGTGAGATGCAGAAATGTGTAGTGTGAGATGCAGAGACCTATGAACACACAGTGTAAGATATAGACACACATGCACCGTTTGAAATGCAAGGAGAGAGAGAGAGCGACACAGTTTGAAACAGACACATAATTTAATAAACAGAGAGACAAACACAGACTTTGAAATGTAAAGATACACAATCTGAAACACAAAGATACACAGAGTTGAAATGCATACACACACAGAGTCTGAGATACACATGGTTTGAGATGAAGAAAGATACACGTACATACACGGTTTGAAACAGACACATGCACACGGTTTGAAATGCAGAGTTGCAAACACACACACTGTTTGAGACAGAGATACACATACATGGTTTGAAATGCAGAGTCGCACACACACAGTTTGAGATGTAGAGAGAGAGAGAGACACACACACATAC